>CM039468.1:54929571-54993659 GCA_022433065.1 Begonia loranthoides
ACTGTCACACCCCTAATTTTTCGCCGTGCGGAATAGGGCGAATAGGTGTGCGGCGCCGTAGTCCCACTACGACCAGCCTCTCTCCGAATATTCTGGAATGTCGCCTCCTCTCGTTGAACACAAACTCTTTACGGGAGCCCGGCCCCCAACCCTTTCTTTCGATTCCAAACCAAAGAAACTAGGAACAATTCTCGCCACTCGGAACACCACAACTCTCTCAAGGATGACTAATCACTCAATGATTATCAATGCCTTGGTTGGTGCCTCAAGGGTCTTATTTATAGGCAATAAGCAATCCTAATTCAACTAGAACTAGGAATCCTAAGGCTAGTAGGATTTGTAGCTCCAATCCAGTGTGTGCTAGTCCATGCTAGTAGCTCCAATCCAGTGTGTGCTAGTCCATGCTAGTAGCTCCAATCTAGTGTGTGCTAGTCCATGCTAGTAGCTTCAATCTAGTGTGTGCTAGTCCATGATAGCGCACTGTCGGCCCAGTTGGCGCGCTGCTGGCCCAGCCCAATCGCGCTGCTGTCTTCTCCTCTGCGGCGCACGTGCTGCCGACGTCTACTCCTGCCTGATGCGCGCCCCGCACGCAGCTTGTTTGCATAGTGCACCCAGCGCACTGTTGTGAGGCTTCCCAGAAGCCTCCTTTCGGGCGCTGCGCCCGTTTACGCCTTGTGAGAAAGGGGGTGTGACACAGACAGACTAGCAAGAGTATGACCACGACCACTCAATGACCATGTTTTTAGGCAAGGTCTAGCATTAGAACTTGGATGACCTGCCGACCATACCCGTGCTCGGCAGATTGAAAAAACAACAAAGCAAAATATGTCGACTTATTTTGAACTTTTACAATATTAGCCAGATTCAAATTCTGACAAATTTTGAACTTCTGCATTTGATTTACAGCTAACAATTTAGAAGCATATGCCATATCATTTATACATCATATGAAACATTAAAAGAATACCTATTTCCCCATATGATTTTCTATGAACACTTGCATAGAGAGAGAGAGAGAGAGAAAGAGACAGAGATTACACTCTCTTACAAATAATTCAGCCTCTACAAACTTTGGAACTTGTCGTCCGAGATAGATTTGATCTCCTTTAGAATGATGGGTCCGAAGAATTTTGGTGTCTCAGACCTTAGTTGTCCGAAAATTACGCGATAATTGAGGAACTTATCAGCAGCTAACATGCGGGATGACCTTTAGATTTCAGAATCAGATGAAGTTTACACCTTCAGTTTTCTAGATCAGGAGGTGGAAGTTTCCAGAAGTTCCATGAATTGTAATCCTCCTGAACAAATCAAAAACACAGAGACAGACATGTAATAAAGATGTCAAAAACAATATTCTCACCAAAAATATAATCTTTCTAAAAAATGTGCTAAAACATATGGCAGTCGACAAACGAGGAAATGAACCTGTTCGAACGAGGTAGTGAGAGGAAACATGTCATTCACAAGAGTGTGATAAGAAGTGTATGATTTTGTGTCGACCCGATGATTGACGGCAACTTCACCCTGCAAATTTTAGGATATTATAGACAAGGTCTGGTAGAATGATAATACAATCCGGGTCGTAAATCACCTTGGGATTAATGATGAATATCTTTCCTCTAGGAACTCCAGCTTTGACATAACTGATTTCGTCAGTGTCTCTGTTGCCGAACCCAGCATAGAATGGATTTGAATCTGAGGGAAATAACTCCCTGATTTTCTGAACAAGACACAAGTTATTTTAGTTGGCCATCAACATAAGCCAATAATCTTCATAACCAAGAACACAAGTCAGGAAGGCTGACCTCCAAACATGCAATCTTGAACTCATGAGGGGCCCTCCTAATAACTAGAAAAATAATTCTAGTGTGTCAGACAGGACAGATATTTCAACATTTTTGAACATTAAAGGTTGAAACCTTAATTTCTTCAACATTTGAAAGAATTAGACGAGAAACTAATTACAAATTTCTTCCCCAAGAATGGTTTTTGATAGGAAAAACTAATGAACATAATTTTTTATGATGTTTTTTCAAAGACTGGATGGTGTCAAATGAAAAATACTCAAATAAAATTTGAGAAACACAAGTTACCTTCTCTGTATAGAGAAGGTAAAAGTCCGTCAGGAGAAATAACGACGGGACCTTCCGGTAAAGCTTTTCCGTCCTGCAAATTACAAGAACAAAAAAACCAGTTAATTGAATGTTTTAATGCACATTTAAAATGTCACACCTATTCCTTATTGCCTTGCCTGTTTAAGATTAATCAGAAATTGCCTTGTGAGATATGCTTGAGAAATCGAACGTGCACTAAGAAAAAGTATTTGATATCCATTTTCCTGAAACACACAAGGGAAAAATTGCAAGTGCCAATTTTGATAAAGTATTCAATAAATTTAAAGATAACCAAACAACTCGCTTTTACAGTATATATAATTTAAGAAGACAATTTTCTCATGATTCGCTGCTGATAATATAACATTGATGGAACTTTAAACTGACTGAACATTCTAATGTGCAGAAAAGATGAGAATGGTAAACCTTAATTGCTGAAAATAAATGTGCAACTCCGGTTTGAGACCAATCAATGCCAACCAAGGGCATGAATTGACCTAAAACATCTGATCTGAAACAGAAAAACAGGAAAAAGTAAGAACAGACCAAGCACCAGAGGATAATCAAATTGTACATTCAATCAGATCATTCTTACTTTGTGATTGTTCCATCAACGTCTGAGATAACTATGCGAGTGTTCCATTTCCACAAAAATATTCTTGCATCTACCTGGCTAGCATTATAACTTAGTTAAGAACATGACGATGCGAATTAGAGAAGTATAATATAATAGATATAGAATAAGATCAGTTTTCATAAGCCATTAAAAATGACCTGTTTCCTGCCCAATGATGGTGTGCAGAACCAGAAGGTGACTGTGTTCCTTCCTTCCTTTAAGTTTAAGGACTCCAGTTGCTCAGATGTTGGTGTCATAGCCCTTGTTTTCTTCTTTTCTGACTTCTTCTGTAAAAATTTTTGACCTTTATCCAAGGACATGACTTCCTCACTGACATTGTCACCATCGATTTTTCTGAAATCTGGACAAATATTCAAATCTTTCATGGAACGTGAGTTCCTCAAAGAGAAAGGCCATATTTTCCAGCTTTCACTAGGAGAAACAGTAACCTCTGACCAATTTCCTGCAAGATTTTTCTCAAACTGGTTAATGGATATTATGCCTTGCAATCACTATTCCTAGAACATTAACAGAAGCAAGGCCCCTTAGGGAAATAATAACTAGCAATTTTGACAAGCAACCCAATCTCTATCTCTCACCACTTTTCAGTTTTAAGTCAAATTGAAGGTTCACCATTCTCATTGTAAAGGAGGCATTTCTTCTATATGCAAAATGATTAGAAACAAAATTGGGAAAATTATTTCCATTTGGACAATTATTATTTTAATGCTCATAAAAATTGGATTCTATAATTGCACGCCTGAGTTTCTTTTTAATGCTACAATATGAAAATGCAAAAATGACGAGTACATAACTTGCATGTATCTCAAAGTTTTCCTATCAAAAGCAGGATTACCACAAGTATTATCTAGCAATTCTGAGGCGTGGGGTTCAACAACTGACTGCTGCTCTTTGTCTCCTTCAATCTCAAAGCTTGTCTTGCTTTTCTCGCTCCTAGTCAACTTCATGGATATAGGATTTGAGTCCAATGAATGGGAAAGATGGTCGTGGAAAAATGTATCGTCAGTACGAGTCCTCAGATTTGGCAAAGATTTTACCATTCGAGTAGCTTTTACATCCCTGACATTATGAATTTTGGGAATCATAATTGGAAATGTAGGTTTGTTGATCAAGCTCTCATGCGCTGTCATTGAATTTTCCTGATTAAGTGACTCCGAAGAAGGAAATGACTCAAAATTTCTACACTGCAAATAAGTTGGTTCTGACCCCTGAAACTCTTCACAAAATTGCAATTGTTTTTCATCTGAACAGACGGGTGGTGGCATATTACACACTTTTGGTAAGACCCTATAACCAATGGGTTCCAAACAAGAAGGGGATTTTCCTGTGATAGCTTCAACGTTTTCATTGTTATAATCGATACCTGGTGATTGCTCTGGCACAATCAGTTCATCGTGTTGAGTAGTTTCTAACATGATTCCCTTTTCAGATCCACTACATCGTGTAGTTTCTAAAGTACCTTCATCAATCTCCATCTGTATTTGATATTTCATCTGACATTTTTCTTCCAATAGTTCATCACCAATAACTGAGTTTTCGACACTTTGATCATTACTGCTTAAACTTGAAACATCTGCACTTGTTTCCGTGAAAACACTCTCTGAATTATTATAGCCAGACCAAGCATTTTGGTTGCCTTTATCATCATGGGAATCACAATTATCTTCCATGGATGAACTCATGAGGCTTTCTTCATCCAAGGTGTGCATATTTTTGTCAGCCTTTCCTTTGAAACTGTCAAATGAAGAATGCATCGACTGGCTATCCTTCATGCGAGTTGCAAGATTGGTAGTCCATTTCACCTCCAAGAGATTGGCTGCAATCTCAGCTCGTTCAAGCGAATCAGCCCTTCCCACCCCATATCCACTCTTCTCATCTGGATCAGCATCATTTTTCTTCAGTTTACGTCCAAATGGTCCAAAAATCTTCCCATTGGGCATCTCAATCTCACCTTCTGCACCTGAACTTTTAGCATCGTAACTACAACTTTTAGACTTAAACTTCCTCCTCCTATCCCGAGGCTGCCCATCTGTTTCGTCACTTGAAGACGAACGGACAGAGTCCTCCTCATCATCATCTACCTCCCTAAGAAAGTAAGCTTCTCCTTTGCGATCCAAGTGCATATTAAAATCAGCTTCAACTCCATTGACACTAACATAGACTACCTTCTCTTTAGGCTTCAGAGCTCCCTGAAATTTCCCCAACCGGACGTACCAAGGCGATGATTTGCAGCTCCCATCAGGTTGTTCAACCACAATTATATCAACTGCTCCACCTAATGAATGAAAAGGAACAGAAACTGTATACACACCCCGCGTAATATAGTTACCTAGCCTCCCAACAGCGTACATCCTCACGCAAAAACAGAGACTCAAGCAGCCCAGATCACAAAATCTCTAATTTCATCAAAATTTCAAGCGTGTCAAGCTGACATGTGATTGCAAAAAAAAATACCCAGAAATAATCTACGTTGTAAACTCCGAAACTCTTCAGAAATTCAATTCGCAGACTATCATCCGCGAGATTACAAAATAAGAACTTGATTTGTTGTTTCAGCCAAATCATCAACACGTTGAAACAGACAGTACAGATGGGTCAAAACGATAAATGAGGAACCCCCTTTTTTAAGAAAAACGTCTATAAACTGCCAGATGCGCAACAGAATCAAAATAAGAAATAAAACGACATTAACAGGAAATTCATCAAACACCTCGAAATCGTTTTTGAACCCTCTCTATCGCTTGAACTAGAAATTTAAATTCATGGCCAAACAAAACCAAGAAGATTTCCCTTTGGCGCTAAAAAAGCATATTCGTTTTCAAATGTCCGAATGTGCCTAACCATAATCATTCGAATCCAAAAGGGTAACTTTCTTTCAACCATTAAAAAAAAAGACCCAAAGTACAGAGTTTTAAGGAAACACATTCAAACCCACCTGGAAGAAAACCGGCCACACACTCCGCGCAGAATTTGGAGGAATTTTAATATCCTGGACAAGCAAAGAGAAGATGATCTAGCCGTTGGTTTCACAAAGAGTGTCATTCTCTCGAATTTACCAATTAAATAAATTATAAATTAGCCCCCCTCTCCCTTAGAGCATTCTAATTGTGACAAGTATATGCTTTTTTATTAATTATTTTCATTTATAGCCTTGACCTTATCTTCATAACCCCATTTTGCTGCTTCGGGAAAATTTTGATCAACTACATTCTTAAAGAGTTCCTTTCAAGAACATTATAAGTAGCCTTGTTTTATCTATTGATTTTTTTGACCTATTCAAAGGTTTGGAGGTTCTTTAAGCTTCAAATTATGAAGATGCAAACATCTAAGCTCAACTCAATTAAGAGAGCTTTGGATAGGATTGTTGTGTTATATTTTTTTATTGTATTAATCAAATCCATGTTTTCATAGTTTCATCATTAAAAAATAATAACAAAAGAAAAACAAAATCAATAGAGAAAGAGGAGGTTGGTTGGGTCCGAAATTTGGAGCCCAACATTAGTCAATTTCCAGAGTCTATTGCGTTCTTCTTAGTTATTATTAGTTTTCGCTCCAACAAAGTGTTGACTGTAATCTTAATTTGCATTTTCAAACAACCAGTCTAAATAACTGAGCATTGAAGCTTTAAGCTACCCATTTTTATGGGGAAATACGCCTACCCATTGAATCAAACACAATGTCTTGTATGTAGTTCCTCAAATTCTCTGATATTCCAACTCAAAGCCGCAGGAGGAACTGTCTTCATTTCTGGGTTGTTTCAGTTTTTTTAAGAGAAAAAGATTGTGGTCTAGATTGATCGGAACTCTGTACGACAAATGGGTCTAAAGTGGGGAATAAAGAACATGCCTAGTTCTGGTAGAGCCAAGAATGAATAAGATAGAGCTCTCATTTCAGACCCTCATGATTAACCGATGGCCTCAACTTGATTGGTAACGTGGACCCATTTCTCTCTCTGTAATTTTTCTTCGTTGCAATTTCACCAGGATTAATATGATCGTTCATGGTTTTCTTAATCACGATTGAAAGTTCCCTCCTTGAGCCACAAAACATCGCTCAATTTTCTCTTCGTGTGGGGCTGGCTATGGTTAGAAAAAGCATCGCATTTTATTTAGTCCATTCCAATCCTGCTGAAAAATATCATTGCGTTCTTAAAGCTCGATTCTACTTTAAGTTAGTATCAAATCCCACCACTAACTGACGGATAGAACAGTGTAGTTTTCCACTAACTGACTCATTCAGTTTCTGTTTACAACTTGTTTGTCGAAATGCCTGAGAGACACTTTTGAGCTGAAACCAATACCACCTGACGAGCCTTAGGCTTTTGAAAGTGTCAAATTTGAATGAGTGGATTGTGAATTATTGTTATCTCTTATTATTGTGGTACTTTGGGGGTACTTTTTATGAATTCTGTGGCCACCATTTTGGTTGACCCATTTTCTCTTCCTGCCTTTCCCTGTTTTTACACCATTAGGCCCTCCCTGCCTTTTGAAATGTCCTTTTTTTCTTTTGAGGATAGGGGACTCCTCCTTTTGTCTAGTTTCCTACATTTGCTTGCACGTTCACTAATGAGTGAAGTTTGGAGCCATATATGACTTTTCAACCGGAGCTAGGAGCCTAGGAGGAGGAGGAGGAGGATATTAAGATTTTGATGAATTTATACACTTTCTATGATCATTTGGTGGTTTTTGTTTTGGGGTTTTTTAATTTCTTGAATAGAAAAATCTTCTACATTTCAACTTCAAGGTATAGGGACCTTTTTCTCTATGGTCTACAACTGAGTTTTTTTCCTTAAATGGGACACACCAACTTTGTTTTTTTTCAAAATAAAAAAGCCTTTTAGTATAACGTGGATAGTGTCAAAATCTTGAGAGGGAAATTAATAAAATAAACCTTGAATTATTGAACCAGCGATAAGCCAAACTTTAAAGTAATTTCGCGAATAACTAAAATTTTGAACTATGGTAAATGAATAGCGCAGTATAGCGGAAACGTGCATTCCATTGTAAAATCTTAGTTTTCTCAGTACAACCCGAGGGTGAAGCACGCCTCTAACCTCAATTTCAACCTCAAGCATGACCAATATCTCAATTGGTTTGTTTCTAATCTATATCAGATTGTTTCCACTAATTGATTTTCATGACTGAGTCGACAAACGATAGGTATGAAGGTAATATTAAAAATCGTTCGATTATTGTATCTAAAAGAGTATATTTCGATAAATTGATTGATATGAAGTTGTACTTCAGGTTGGCGTCGTACTGAGAAAACTTAGATTCCGCAGCAGAAGACAAGTATCTGCTACAGAAAATACTCTTTCTGCTGAGGAAAGCAAGTTCTTGGAATAAAATTTACTTTCTGCAATGGAAAGCGAGTCTTTAGAATAAAACTTACTTTCCGCAGTGGAAGACCCGTTCGGAAATGATATTTTCCGTAGTAGATACTTGATTTCCGCTGCAGAAATACGATTTATCCGTTGCGAGAAAAATTTAATTTTTATCGGAAAACGTAACAGCGAGATTTACGTCGTTCATTTATCATAATTCAATATTTTAGTTGTTTACCAAATTACTTTGAGGTTTAGTTTGTCGCTAATCCAATAGTTTAGAGTTTGTTTTGTTAATTTTCCAAATCTTAAATAATTTCTCATCGTTCTGTTCAATCTAGGACCTGTTTCGGTTGAGTTGAACATGCTAATATAGCTTTCAAGACATTGCCCATGGCCATGGCCATGGCCAGGAACTGCACCATTTTAGATGCATCCCCCTTTATGTGAGGTCGCTAGTCTTCTTCCTTCTTCTCTCTCTCTCTCTCTCTCTCTCTCTCTTCATAATTCTTTAAGGTATCTGCCAGATTATGTGAACATTTTAAGCGATGACTACTTTCAATTTCACCTAAAAATTGACTGCACTTACACTTTCTACCATGGACGTAGGTAGAATTATGACAATGAATTGCCCAAGTTTTCGGAAGTTTCCCAAGTTCAGAAAGAGAAGCAGAGGGAAGTAGGTTCATTAATTGCTGTAATTCCCTCTAAGTAATGCCATCTTTCTACCATGACAATGAAATTTTCCCAAGTTTTCGGAAGTATCCAATGCAGTAGCCATGGACGCATTTCTTCGACAGCCAAAGAATCTCTTGTATCAGTTAACATTTTTTCCAACTCAATAAAAATAATCTTGTTCTCTATATATTTTTGTACCACTCTTATACACCGGAAATTGACTTTGAAGCTACAAGTACAGGGACAAGAAAAATCTGATTGCTCTACCTGTCCTCTTAGCATTTGAGTTTTTCTTCTTTAGCGATGGAGTTCTTGCAATGGGCGATTGCAGCTTGAATTGCTGCCTGTAACTCTTCCATAGTGCTGTCACTGGTTGAAGAAGGAGCCGCAGATGTGGCAACTAGAAGACCACTGTTTGATGGGGATGTTCTCATGGATGCCGGAGCTGAATATTCTCCTCTTCTTCCTCTCAAATCCTGCTTATTTTTAAAACCCAGATTACCCGAGAAAGAAAGTGGTTGTCCTCTGAGTTTCATATTGTCTTTCCTCCCTCTGAAGAAAAGCAATGGCCGTACCATTCTTGCATACCTCTTGAGGACATTACTAACATCGAATTTCAGCTTCGTCTTGTAATTCAATTTCTCTTCTTGCTCTAATCCAACTTCACTCTCTCTTCGCCATTTCGTTAGTCTGAACAGCGAGAAAGGTCTGGCCTTTGTTCTTCCCCTTGTTTCATTGTAGTTGCTTTCATGGCAATTGTTCTCACGCTTACTATTTTGCGCTGCGCTGCTTGAATTGCAGCTTTCTTTGCTGACTTCCTTGTCTGGCATTAAGTCTCTGATTGGGAGAGTAAAGCTATCGAGAGAATTGTCGGAGGAGCGAGGAGAGACTGGGAGATGAGAGAGAAGATGAAGAGGAAGCAAGTGTCCATGGAAGAAAATATCATCGGCAGGAGATAAATCGATGGCGAAAGAAGGTGGGGCTTTGGCTTTCTCAGAGGAGACTGTTGTTGAGGAAGAATGAAGAGAGATTGTGAAGGAAAATTCATGGGAAGGAGAAGAAGAAGCCGATGGTGGCGAAGCTGGTGATGCTGCCGACTGCGATTGCTTTGAAGGTTGGTTTTCTCTTCCTCCACCTACTTCATAGTTTTTCTCTTCAACTCTGTTTTCTGTGTGCAGAGGCCGAAGGGTGTCCATTAAGATTATCTTTGCAGACCAATATCAGATGAATTCACCCAAAATCTCTTCTTCTCAAATATTTGGCTCTGAGGATATTACCTGACTTCTGGAGAGGGATAAGGAGATCAGAAAGCAGTGGAGAGAGAGAGAGAGAGAGAGAGAGAGAGAGAGAGAGAGATCTTGTTTCTTGTCTATCAGAAAGTGAGCTGCGAATATCTCTTGTGCAAATAATTTGAGCTTTTTCATTTACCCGAGCAAACACTTATTTGGGAAAACTAGTTTGCCAAGATCCAATATTGCCTAAAAATAGTTCCATAACTTTTTGGGAGCCATATTTTATTTTGGGATAATTATCAATATTTATCTTAACGATCAAATATGAGAGACTTTTTAACTGTTAACTTGAATTTTTATTTTTGTTATCTAACATCTTAAAATCTGAGCCGTTAGCAACTGACACCCTCATCACATCAAATAGTAGATATTATCTGTAAAAATTACCATTTAATTTATGCTGAAAAAAATACTCTTTTTGCTGCGGATACTTGATTTTTGTAGAGGAAAGTAAGTCTTTTGAATAAAACTTACTTTCTGCAGCGGAAGACACATTTCTACTGCGAAAAATACTCTTTTCGCAAAGAATACATGCATGTCATTATGAAAAAAAAAAATACTTCAAAATAGATATTTTTTCATCTTTAAAACATGCATTGTTGTGCTATTTTGTTGTCGAAGTTCAAATATTTAATTTTAGAAAGATATGTGGTTGTAGAAACGTTGATGTTTGCAAAAACGTTGGTATTCGCCAGTTAATAGACCTCGACCCCTTAACGATGGGTTATCCATTATTAACGTCGTAAATTTTAAATATTAAATAACAAACATAAAAATTCAAAATATTATTTAAAAAAAGATGATGTATTTCTTTACTAATATTGATAATTACTATTTATTTTGGGTATTTGTCTTTGAATTATTGCACTTAGTTATTCTTCCTTTCACATCCATTTTCCTCTAAATTTTCTTTCACCGGCGTTGATTAATCATACCCATTATAATTCTAAACAGTTACTAAACACATAATTAAGCTATTCTTAACCTAGAAGTTTAATTTGAAATACAGATATTAAAAAATATATAAATAATTATATATATTTTTTGTACAAGTGGGTGGATCATTAGGAATTTACCCACCATCACTAAAACATTTGGTCTCATTCTTAATTCACTAATTTGCTATTTCTAGTTTAATATTATGTACGACTGGGCTACAAATTCTTTGTTTATTTGATGTTTGATTGTCCAATTAAAAGATAAACACGTGTTTTCATTCACTTGGGATTTATATAATTGGATCCATGTTCTTAGATTACGGAGCATAATGTCAACTTTGGAAAACTTAGTCCTCCTCCTCCTATAACAATGACTTAAAATAAAAGGACAAGATCCCAAAATATGGGAAAATTTCCTCTAACTCATAATATCGAGTGTGAAAACCTTATTTTCCAACAACAGTTGATCATTAATGACCTTGTCTATCGTGTCAATATCTCAGTTAACCTTCTTGTGACTACTCTACGATACTTCTGAAGATCTCCCCTACGAGTCCTAGAAAGTAGGGGTGGAGCCGGTTCTGTCCAAATCATGTAAACCGAAGCCAACCCAGCTGCTTGACTTGTTGGCGATAGGCTAACCCATCGGCTTTCATGCGACTATTTTTAACATAGCCATTGAAAATAGAGTCGAAAGTAATTGTACTGTTGGGCGGAACAATGCTGTCATGCTGAGAGTTAGATGACTCCGTGTTATATATATACATATATATATATATATATATATAGAGAGAGAGAGAGAGAGGTTGAAAATGAGTGAGGTAAAAGTGTAAATATTATATGGGTACATAGTTTGGGGTGGGGCGGGGGGAGGTAGACCCACACACACGTGTAGAATGTGGTCCTTCGGATTCCAGCGCAGAGGAATTTTGTTCGCATAGTTAAGGTCGACATCTCAATCATGGAGGCATTATTTGGGAGGAACTGGCTTTGCTTATCTTCGCCACTCAAATAAAGTAGATACGTCTTTACATTTTTCTTATATACAGACGCTAACATGGTGGCGTAAAACAAAGATTTCGTGCTCAAACCAGATGGATGGTTGCGTTTTTCTCTCTCCTTTGTTGCCCTGAGCTTCTCAGCGTTCATGTTTTGTCTTCAATGGCAGCCCATATCGGTCGGAGAGCAAACGTAGTATCAAACAAACAATCCTCTCTCTCTCTTTCTCTCTCTACTGTAACCTCTCTTTCTCTCTCTTCTTTTTCCTTTTGCTTTTTGGAAGCGAGACTCTGCAAACTCTTCCAACTTTATGAAACGAAGTCCATGTGATGGGGACCCTAATATCTTAATCGCAGTCACCCACCTTGACTATTATGGGTCGCTAATTAAAACTAGCCACAAAAAAGTTTGAGCTTAAAGAAGAAAAAAACAAGCTTTTTGTTGGCTTAGATTTACTTTGATTTCCCTTCTGATCACCAGTCATCAGAAGACGAAAACTGAAGCAAAAGTCCGGGCTTCATTGAAGTCCCCACTTCTCGATCTCATTCTTCCTCAAACTAAACACCATTTTAAGAATCAGTTGCAAAGAAATCATCCAGCTTCAAACGTCAATGACAGCCTAATCGTGTACTGACTCGATGAAAATGAATAATCCTCAAAATATCCCCCGCGCCAAACTATCAATCTTATCTTACACTATAGGGGCTGATTTGTTGGTGCAAAGTCAAAGAAAGAAGCATGTTGAATTATTTTAGCATTTCTTGACCCCTCAACCAAGAAAATCCAACCACAAAACAAGAACAAGTCCTCGTAATCGAATTAGCTTTCACGTGTGATTTGACTGCCACTCACATAAAATCATACAATGTCACTGTAAATTAAACCAATTTTCTTATTCACTGGATAAGACAAGATTGAAAATCGTAAAATTCTGAATTCAAGCAGATAAAAGATGGAACTGTATTTGAGTGGGGGAGCCCAAGCTCAGGAAAAGAATAATGAAACTTACATCGAGCGAGAGGATTTCGTCATTATGACTTGTTAAATGATGTAATATTAAGTCTAATCAAACAAGCCTTTTTACATTGGAGAAGGCTTTTCAATCAGCCTCGAAAACAGGAAGAACCCAATAGAGAATGAGGTGAATCGGCAGAGTATGGATGCCACAAAGGCAATTTTGAAGGTTTGTCTACTTCTGCTGACAAAGAATCCCAAACACCATCACTTGAGAGAACGACCCGTCACCAGCAGAAGACAGCTGCAGAAATTACTTGAGATTTAAACGGGAAAATATAAGAAACTAGAGATAGATAGATTCACGACGATGGGTGAGGCAAGATCTGAGTTCTTCTCCGGAGTCGGCGGTAGGTTAATATTTCTTCACATTTCTTTACCATGTTTTGAGCTCCCTGGTTCTAATATAAATCTGTTTTGAGTTTCATCTTTCCAATGTACGATAAAAAACACTTCTTTGTTTTTTTCTTTTTCAATAATATAAATATTCTTATTTATTTATTATTTGTACAATGTATTGTAATAAATTATAAATAATATTATTTTATTTTTTAAAATTTAAAATCTTTAATTATATAATATTATAAATTTGATTATTATTATTATTATTATATATAATTGTTTCATATACATTTGTTCTTACTATTCATAAATATTGTAAAAATTTAATTAATTAATCGACAACATACTGATGTTAAATTATAAATAGTAATACAAATTAATATTGTGAATTTAAAAATATAATTATTTTTTCGTACTTAATCACATATTTTTTTCTCTAAATATATTAGTAACTTTATATATTAATCAATAAGTAAATATATAATAATATTGTTAATAAATTTATAAAACTTATATGTGATCGTTGCTCATTAGACTTGGCTCATTTATATCGTTTTGATCAGATTGTTTAACCGGGGGTAAGCTCAATTTGACTTTTTTTTTTTTTTTTTGCTGGCTTGTTAGACTCAATCTGTTGGGCTTGTTAGTCTAAAATCATTTAACTAGGTAGGCTCAATGAATAATATTTTCTTTGACTTGGCTCGACTTGCCGATTTGTTTGCCACTAAATATAATTTTCTTTCACACGTTCCAAAGCACCTTATAAAATCATGTTAGCCCTAGATCAATGGCTATAAATGATTCTGTAATACCCAAAATTAAGCTTAAACTAAGGATAATAGTAATTGTGAATTTTAAAGATTTTGAGATTATTTTACTATAGATTATAATACCCCAAAAATAAGTTTAGCAAACATAATACGTTCGTATAATTGGTGTGATAATTATGGGAATGAATTGAAAATTTATTAAATAATTTTAGAGTTAATCGGGATGGTATTGTAATTGGTTAATAAGTAAATTATAAAGTGTTAAGAAGATATTTTAAAAAAAGGAAATTGTTAAGGGAAATATTACAGTGGTGTTTTGGAGAAAGGCAGTGGCGTATCAGTGATTGGCAATGAAGGATCGGTTGATCAAGAGATCAATTGGGTGTGTATGGCGAAAATCACCGAGGAGGAAAATGGTAGTGGCTGAAAGTGGCAAATCACATTGAACTAGTTGATCAATGATTGACCAGTAAGAATTGGTGGCGATTGATCACATGATCGACATGCTTCACATGAAAATGCAGGAATCAGGCTTTTTGCGTGGGAGCGAATGATCGAGGGTTGGTTACCGGTTGATCGACGATCAAGCGGTTCCACATGGATTCCAGAAAAATGTGAAAATCCTGAGAATTGTATTTCTGTGATTTCTCCATGCGTCCCTTCTTTACAAATGCCAGTATATTGGAGGAGTTAGGTGAGATATATGGGGATAGATGAAACGTATTAGGAAAGCTTCTGAGGATAGAAAAGAGAAGAAAGAGTGGGAAGCCTTCGGGAGAATGTTGAAAGCAGAGAGAAAAGAGAAAGATAGCGAAGGAGAGAGAGAGAGAGAGTAGTTTAGGAGGAAGAAGAAGGAAGTGAGTTCAACACAGTTGCTGGTTCTTCCGGTAAGCAGGGCTTCATTCCTGGTTTTTATGGATTAAGTTGTGTTTAAAATGGAAGATGAAGTTGTTTAGGGCCTCTCTCTCTTGTTGCGTAATAAAAAGTGTTAAGATTAATGTCATGTTGTTGGATAGTGCTCCCTATGATTTATTGCTTCCTGGTTGTGATGTGTTTACGCTTGTTGTTGCATGCATATTAGTGGTTGAGTGATAGTAAATGCTCTCTGTTTTGGTTATGGGTATTTCAGATGAAATTTGCTTTGTTAATGGAAATTGGTTCTCTGTTTTGATTACTGCTTAGGTCTAGTTCTATATTGATGGCCATGATTAGGATTTGTTCTCTACTGTGTTTTCAACTTTGATGAATATGCTCTGTTGGTTGAGGAATTAATGCTTGGCAGTGAGATTATTTTAGGATGGTTGTGTTTATGTTATCCGTTGTGTTCGAATTATAATAAACAATGAAGTGAAGAAAAATGTGGAGTATATGGTTTAGTTGGTTGATCTAATGGAATGTGTTTTGGTTGTTAAAAGCTGTTAAGTGGTTAAGTTGGATTTGGGTTGTGAAATTCTGTTACGAAATAAATGGGTGATTTGTGAGTACTGTTGAGTTATTATTGCTTATATGTAGAAGTTGGAACTTTGTTAATTGTTGTTGAAGAATTATTGATGATGAATGTTATTGATTTTGAAAGTATTAAAAGAAGAAGGATAACGTTAAGTGTCAAAACGAGTTAAAGACATCAGGTAAGTGATATTGATTGTGTTTTGCTGAAAGATCTACGTCGCAAGACTTAGGATTTGTATGCTTATTGTGTTTACTAAATTTTTAGGTATGATTATGTTATTGCTAGAGGATGTATTGCTGCTTAATGATATGTTTATTAGAATTAAATTCTTTTAATAATATATTTATAGATTTAAGTTAAGGATTTGATATGGATCATACTTTGAGGATATAGTATTGTATGATATTGAGCATGTGTCGAGGATTATATTGGGGATATAAAATTCTATGCATTCACGAGCATTCACTCATTATGGTTTTTAAAAGACGTTACGAAAATGATTTTCATGCATTGTTTTGGAGAATGGTATAATGGATGCTCTTACATACTAAGTGTACAGTATTCTTGAGGCCTGATCACCCGAAGCGGACAACCTCCATTTAGGTTGTATGGTTATCCATTGTATCATTAAGGGTAAACTAACTAAATAGAATAGACTGAATAGACATAAATAGGCATGTGGGGGTTCGAGAGATGGGTGACGCTCCTTGGTGATAACACCCCTGATGGAAAGCTCGTCCTAAGTAAAGACCAAGTGTCGGTTAAGCCCACATGGACCTGTTAGCTTTTTTGTTAGGCTTCATTTTATTTTGATGATGACAAAATAGTTTAATTTGATGAAAATAATAAGTTGTTTAATTGTGTTTTTTTATTGATAATGTATTTAATGTTTTATCATTATATTTATACTCATATTTATTGGAAATACCCTCAAAACGTTTATTATTAATGTGCTAACATCTCTATCTAAGTCCATGTAGTGAAGACATATCATTTTAGGACTTAGAAAAATCAATAATGTGAAAAAGGAGCAAAAGGTCAACCAAGTGACGCTGTCCAGTTAGAAAGGGTCGACCGCGAGTTTAGCAGCAAAAAAAAAACATCTTGCTGAAAATTTATGTAATGAAGCACATGGTCAACTGGTATGCCGAAAAGGTCGATCACATCAATTGAAAACTCCTCCTTCCCAACGGTCTTCAAAATTCAACGGAAGGTTCTGCAACAAAGGAAAAGGTCGACTGCATGGTCGATCGCAAAATGGATAGATAGCTTAGGAGGTCGTCCGCATAGTCGACCGTACAATGGCAGATTGCCATAATGGTCAAATCTCAACGGGTAGAACTCCAACGACTAGTAAAAGGGTCAACCGTTTAGGGAATACGGTCGATCGCATGGGCAATGTCTATATATTGAAGACACTCCAAAGCTCAATGTAACGAACGGAAAATCGAGGTAAAGCACTATCAAATTCAAGACTCGATTCTATATCACGGTGAGCGCTGTAAATCCAATTCTCCCCACCCATAAACTTGCGAGTTAATATTAGGAGAATTCGTATTAGTATTTAGAGCTTTATATTTCTGAATTTACGTTGTGTTAAATTGTAAATGGTGATTCTCCAAGAATTCATCACATAAGGATGACGGCCCGAAATAGTCATAGGCTCAATTGAACGCCCGTAAGTTCAATCAACAGGTGATTTCCCGCAATAGTCAAATTAAAGGGTGACGCCCCGTTAATAGTCAAAGGTTTACGACCCGAAATAGTCAAAGAGTGACGCCTTTAGAATTAGTCTTTGTAAACGGTTTTATTGGCACCCGTAAGCCAATAGTTTAGTGAATCTCCAAGTGGAATCTTGGAGCGCGGATCTCCAAGTCATAAAGTTGTAAAGTTTGTGAATTCGCCTTTTAAAATATTTTTTTGAAAAGACTTTGAAGAAGAAGAAGACAAGCTTTCAGGTGAAGTTCAAGTTGTGATCTGAATCTACATCAAAGCCAATATATCAGCTTATTATAGATGTTCAGGGTGATGCAGTCACTACATTGTCACAAGTTTCATTTTCACGTCAGAGTGCTATCTTCAAAAGCATGACCAAAAGGAAGAGTAAAGCTCTACAGTGATATGGTGAAACTACTTCAGTGGGTTATGCGTTGAGTGTGTAACGCCCAATTTTCCCTTCTTACTTTAATTTTAAATTATCGCGTAGCGGAAGACTAGTAATAAATTTTTCTTTCTTTTTCAAATTCGCTGAAGGTTACATTGTCCAAAAACGTTCTATAAAGAAAACCATTACTTTTAAAATTATAGCGTAGCGAAAGACTTTTCGTAATAAAATCATTTTGAATAAAATAAATGAAATAACTGTAATAAACTTTCTGCTTAAATAAAATTTCATTTACATTTTTACAAACACAATCCGTATATAAAATAACTTTCTTTCCTTTCTCATTTAGCCCAGCCAGCACAATATCCTAATTGTGGAAATCCTTCATCAACTGCTCATTTCTTTATTTCTTTAGAATGATTACCTACAACACAAGAAGTAAGCTATAAGTGTAATGCTTAATAAGGAATGAAACACAATATAAACATGAGGTACAATATACATAAAATATTTTCATTTTAGTTTTCCTTTTTTTTCTTTATCATTTTTATCGTTTATGGAAGAGTGGTGAACTTCAGTCAACTCACACCATTCTTATTTTCTTTACGTATATGCTTTTCAATTTCTATTTTTCTTATCTTATACAAAAACATGTGCATGTAAAACATTTTTGTAATCTTTCTTAAAAAACCATGGTGCATAAACATAAATACATACAAACTAGCATATTATCCTATGTCAATTCATATATCCTTGAATTATCACTATAACCAAACATAAAACTTAACATATATCACAACACAATCATCACATCAATACAACATAATTTTCAAATCATAAAAATCTGTATATGTTAACTATTACCAACAACATGATCATACATGGAAGGCTACAAACAACACATTCTCAAATAAACTTTTACCATGTACAGAGCCTGATTCCTAGCACAAATAGCAAATCATCAAGTGAACACATAAACTATTTCTTGTGATGTAACCCGAAGGCAAAACACATACAAACATTTCTTACCTTAAGGTCTAGAAAGTTTTTTCCTTAATCTCCAATATCTTCAAGGAGTAGAGAGAGTTAGAAATTTCCTAAGAGTTCTTCTTCTCCAAACAACTTCTCATGATTTCCTCCTATTTTCATAACAAAATATGGTGTTCTTATACCCTCTCAGCCGTATAAGCATAAAGTGTCACCCCTTCAACATTTTAATGTTGATTAATCAAAGTTTCCATCTCTTAAGTCATGACACATAAGCTGTTTTTAGGTGACTTTTTGTTTTCCTGGTTGATCGCACCCAATTCGGGTCAACTGCTCCCTTATATTTCAAAGGAAACATACACCAAATATTCTGCAGCAAATGTTTATTCTTCCACTGTAGAAGCCTAGCTTTCTGCGAAAGTTCATTTTACACTATCCCAGTAGAACGCAACCTCGTGCCTAGTCAACCATATATCTATCTGAGAGCAACGTATTACAATTTTTCTTTGATCCAATTGACCTTATATCCAGTTCTGGTTGACCACAAAACTATCCAAGACCAACATATTCCTCACTATCTTTGGACTGGTCGACTGTGATTCAACTTGAGAGCAATTTAATTAAATTCTTATGCATCTAACCTCTATACATATTTTATCATCAATAAATTCTTAATAACCAACACCTTTTACAACTATAATTTAACCATATCAACACCCAAATCATCATCAAACATTGTCATTATATTACCTTATACTTAATACGATAAAAATTTCAGGTATCATAGTTTTTTTTAGGGAAGTGATTCCAGTGGGGAGTCTTTAACATATTTAAGTGCAATTCATCGCGACAACTTTAATAACTCGGTGATACCATGGAAGAGATGTGATTTCTTCTCGAGTGTGTCTCTTAAGTTTAAGTTCTGCTTAAACTTAATCGGAATTAATTGTTGAGTTGACCCTGCAAGGGCCCTTGTGGAAGAGGAGGTTATTTTTCGTTGGAGTTTTACAGATTTGTACTTTGCATCAGAATTTCTTTGAAGATGAAGATTGTCAGAGTTTAGTGTTATGGATTCGTTTTGGGGTGAGCCGAGAAACCTGCATTGGATCTCTCATGTGGAATTCGTGTTAAGGTGAAAATTGTTAGAGTTCGGTGTGACTAAATATTTGAGTCGTAAAACTCATTGTACCTTTATTTTCTATTAGTGAATTTCTCATTTGCCCGTGGTTTTTTCTTGTAAAGGTTTTCCATGTAAATCTTAGTATTCCAATTTTTGTGTGTTTTTTTTTTCGATTTCGCGTTCGATTCTCAACACTAACAATTCGAGTAGAAATTGTAGGTTTTACAATGATACAAGGAAGAAGCCTTGGGCTTTGGGTTTTTTTATTGAATTCCAAAATCCCCTACAAACATCCCCATAAGAGGGCTTAAATACCCTAGGAAATTAGGGCTTATGTCTTAAAAGAAGATTATCAAAAAAATCTCTCACAAAACTCACAACTCAGCTAGAACATGTTTTAGCCAAGTGACACCAACACATAACGAATTAAAATATTACAACTACTCTTAATTCAAATAGACATAAAAACATAATTCTCAAATAATTTTATAACTCTTGAATGCAACATTGATCCATTTGATCATTCTCAATATCTTTCTTTTAGTGGATTTGACTTCAACTCTGAGTAAGTAAGAATCAAGCTTCTAAGGGAGAAATGAAGCTCTCTCTTCATGACTCTTTTGAAATAACAAATGATTTTTAAATTTTGCGCAAGACTTCATTATGGAAAACTTAAGATGTCAGCTACATTCTTCATGATAAGTACTTTTCGATATGAAATTATATAGGTTGTCAAATATGCCAAATACTCATCAAGGATCAGATTGTAGGCAGTTTTGGGTTGCTTCACATATCTCTTAAGCTTATATTTAACTTCTACTTATCTTTTATTTTGAATAACATCGTGATATATTTGAATGTTTGATAAATGTAATTCATCATCTTTCTTCTTTGAACACCTACGACATAAACACTAAAAATATTGTTAGAGAATCTCCATATTCGATTATAAATAAAAGAAATTTGTGGCGTATCAATAAAGCACTAAGAGTGTTGCATGACAAATAAAAAAAAAAAAGCGAGTAACTAAATGGAATTATTTAGAAATAAAAAAGGATAAGAATAAAAAATAAATTTATATTATAAATATTATTAAAAAAATAAATTCTTAAAGTTGCATTTTTTTTATATTATCAAAATTGTTGTTGTTTTAAAAAAAAATATTTTTTCTATTACCAAATACTTAATAATAATGATTAAAATATTTCATACAAATTAAAAACATTATTAAATTGGGCCATAAATTTTTCAGCAGCATTAGTCTTAACCTTGTTTAACACAATTTTATTATTGAGTTTTAAATTCAATAAGAATGAAAATGCCTTTCTCAATTAGAGTTTCTCATAACCTTTGAACTCACACGTAAACAATCTTCTAAATTATTTAAAAGTAGTAAGTTTTTAAGTTTTGTCAAACGTTAATTGTATATCAAGTTTTTAAATGCCCGATGATTTGTCTGATAGCCCAAAGACACCCACCATTAACGTTTAGTTGTGGTTTTAGATTTTTTTTGGTTTGGACTCAGTTGAAGTCGATTTGGACTCAGTTTTAGTTCGGTTTGGTCGGTTGAGATTCATTTAGAGCGATTTTGATAGCTATAACTTTTGGTTAAGATTTGTAACGATTCGATTTTGTTACTATAAGAGCAAAAGATAATATGGTTTAATATATTTACTGAATAAAGATTGAGATTTATTTTATTAAAAAAAAAAAAAAGTAAGATTTAAATTGACTGAATTAAAAGTTGAAAGGGATATCAAAATTATTTATTAAAACGTTATTAAAAAGATAATTATCCTAAATTGGCCTGTAGACTCTTATCCGATGGGTCAGATCCATACAAAGCTTTCAGAAAATTGACTCTGCCTTTACTGCCACGAAATCTTCACTGAAACTGAAGAAAACGGTGGCGTACTGCTTGATACTGACTGAGACTGAATTTCAAGGTAAAACGATCCGTTTTGGGAAAATAAATTGATTTTATTTTATTTTATTTATTTAATTTTAAGCTGCCAGAGTGAATGAAACTGCTTGAGGGCATATATGGCGGCGGATGAACTTCAAACAGTATCGATGTATATCCTGGTTCATAAACATCAACGGTTAGGATCAATCCTTCTTCTGATCCAACGGTTGTAACAATAACGGCGTTTACAAAGCCAATCCATGAATCCGTCTTCCTCAAAATAAAGCCATCTCTTAGATCCTGACTCTCTATCCCTCTCTCTGATCCAGCCTCGTCCTACCAGTCACCAGGCCCTATCTTAAGCGCTCTTTCTTTGTCTCTCTAAAACTTTTAGTTTTCAGCTTCTTTCTTCCTCTTGCCGGGATTATTTGCATTCTGTAACGAACTTGAGTCGGTGTTTTCTCTTGTTTGATTCAAAGAAACATCGAGATAAGATGCAGTCGAGCGGCTCTGATTCGCAGACGGCGCAGCAGCTGGAGCAGAATCAAAGGCAACAATCACAACCGCCGCCGCAGCAGCCGTGGATGGCGATGCAGTATCCTGCCACGGCGATGGTAATGCAGCACCAGATGATGCCTCCTCAGCATTACCTTCCCTCGATACCGCCGCACTACATGCCATACCATCAGTATCAGCCGCATCATCCGCTTATGCAACAAGGTCAGCAGCATCACCAGGGATCTTCAGGCGAGAACAAGACGATATGGGTCGGCGATTTGCACCATTGGATGGACGAGAATTACCTCCATACTTGCTTCATATCTACTGGAGAGGTCATTTAATCTACGTGTGTTTACACATCGAAATATATTTTACGCACTCGAATATTAAATTGCTTTCCCGAAATTGATTAAAAGTTATAAAAGTGGTAACTTTGCCATTAGTGATTTGAGACGAGTCGTTCTTTGTTTTTTTTTTCTTGATATGAGCATTAAGATATGTAAGTTTTTCACATAATGTAGCTGGTCGATCAGATAGATAAGGAAGGTATGTGAAAGAGGAAATAAACATACTAGAGTTCTTTATTGGTAGTAATGCGTGTGCGAATGACTCGATGATGGGGAAGAATGTGAAGTTTTCAGTTTCCCCTATGAGTTAAGATGGAGATTTGTCCGAATAAAAGTTGATTAACGTTTATGTGAATAGAATCATTGTAATTTGCTCTGTTTTCATATTTGGAAGTGTTGAGGGAATTGCTCGTTTCAGAGTATATGGTTACTCTTTGGACTTGATTCTACTTCCTAAAAATATAAATGGTGGATGATTATCTCACCTGGATTTCACTGAAACTCTAGATTTCATGTTCATTTGTTAAATTGGACTATTTGAACTTTCTCTTAATCAAATGGTGTTCTTTAATTGTGCCAGATTTCTTCCATTAAGGTTATTCGAAATAAGCAGACAGGTTTATCAGAAGGCTATGGATTTGTGGAATTTTATTCCCACGCAACTGCCGAGAAAGTTCTACAGAACTACAGTAGCATATTTATGCCAAACACAGAACAACTTTTCCGCCTTAACTGGGCAACATTTAGCTCAGGAGAAAAGCGTTTAGATAATGGTCCTGATCTTTCTATCTTTGTAGGAGATTTAGCTGCAGATGTTACTGATAGTTTATTGCATGAAACTTTTGCCAGTAGATTTCCATCAGTTAAGGCTGCAAAAGTTGTGTTTGATGCCAACACTGGTCGTTCAAAGGGTTATGGTTTTGTGAGGTTTGGGGACGATAATGAGAGATCACAGGCCATGACAGAGATGAATGGTGCTTATTGTTCAAGCAGACCTATGCGGATTGGTGCAGCAACGCCTAGGAAGTCCTCTGGATACCATCAGCAATTTTCTTCCCAAGGTATAAATATCACTTTGTATTGAGTCAATGGTCTGAAACTCTACTTGTCCTTCTCTCTCTCTCTCTCTCTCTCTCTCTCTCTCTCTCTCTCACCTACACACAAGCCTGCATAATGTTTGCCAAGCATTCTTAAGTAGTGAATATCAAAGTAGCCAACCAGAGATTGATTAACAGTCGAAGAGTTCATCTTATTTCCATCATCGTTTGGACGTTCATGTCCAAACGATTCGTATTTGACTAGAATTCATTCGTTGGTAATAATTAATAATTTGCTGCTAACTCATTGTTGTTGATTCTGTTTCTTAGATGTACTATACATCTATAATAATTTCCTTTGGCCTTGGTAGGTGGATATGGATCAAATGGTTCCTTTACTCATGGTTTTCAATCTGAAGTTGATTCAACAAACACAACAGTGGGTTTTCAGCTGCTTTATATTGGTTTTAATTTTTGTTAAGGCACCATGTTTTTTTATTTACTGATTAATGTCTTATAGATATTTGTTGGAGGGCTTGATCCTAATGTCAGTGATGAAGACCTTAAGCAGCCTTTCTCTCAGTATGGCGAGATTGTCTCTGTTAAAATACCAGTTGGAAAAGGATGTGGGTTTGTGCAATTTGCCAACAGGTAACGTTTACGACTGCTTTTCTTGTTTGTGGAGACTGGAGATTATTATTAGCTGTCCTTTGACTGAATGAGTTACTAAAGGATCCTTTCTATCTTTTTTCTGCAGAAATAATGCCGAGGAAGCTTTACAGAAATTAAATGGAACTGTAATTGGGAAGCAAACTGTACGACTTTCTTGGGGTCGGAACCCGGCAAACAAGCAGGTATATGCTCTCTCTCTCTCTCAATTTCACACGGCATTCAGAAAAATAAATGGTAGTGCCCGGCAATCATGGGCGGAAGCATTTGTCCAAGAGGCAAGAAGCATTTTTTTTCCTAATCTAGATAACTGGGAAGTTTTCTGAGCTTTCATATAAAGTCAATTCTATTTACTTCCGTAGCCAAATCATTTAATTGGGTGAAACTTCCATTGGCTAAACATTTGATTGTTAATTTATAACTTGTACTATTGAATCAGCAGTTCAGAGGTGATTTTGGCAACCAGTGGAGTGGAGCATACTACGGAGGCCAGGTTTATGATGGATATGGATATGCTATGGCTTCCCCTCACGATCCGGGCATGTATGCTACATCTGCCGCAACCTATGGAGCGTACCCTTTCTATGGAACCCATCAACAGCAAGTAAACTGAAGAAACTGCAGGAGACTCTTTGTAATTCCTGTGTTTGAGCAAAATATTCACACTAGGATGTGTCCTTCTCTCAAATGCATTTGATTACAAAGAAATGTCTATAAAATCCTCCGACTGAATTTTGACGTGGAGCTAGGTTTTTGTAGGGATATTTAATTAATTATTTATTGCAGGCTACGTTAGTGAAAATGAAGATTATTTATTAGAATTATATCTAAATAAGATCAGTATCATTGTGCTGTGTTTGCTTGGATAGAATTGTACGCTCAGTCTAATGCAATCAGAGAATGAATGTACCCTACTACCATATCAGTGAACCTGTTTTGAGGTTGACCTTATAATATAGTTGAAAACAAGTCTGTGTCACAGGGGATTTAATGCAACGGGGAATTTCTGCATTTCTTTCTTTATTTGAAGCATGAGTCAGTTGCTTGCGTATTCAACGATAAAATCTCCCAGGTTATCTGATGCGAACATAGGGTACTGAGGAGCCCTAGATCTAACAACAACGTGAAACGTTGAAAATGATCGTTTTATGAATCAAGAAATGGAAGTAATTTGACCCAAATCTAACTCGTTAGTTGAATCAAAGTTATCAAGAAAAGTAATTTGACCCTATCCAAACCGTTTGGTTGAACCAAAGCTATCAAATCTTGATATTTCAAAAAGAATGCTTGAGAAGACCAAATTCTTTGTAAAAAAATCAAGAATCTCACACAAAGCATAAGCTCAATTTTCACTCATCTAAATTCCATTCAAAAGAGTGGATACAAAGAATTTAAATAGGCTAAGATGTTTGCTAAAAGACAAACCAACAACTTAATAAAAACTTTTAGGTGAAATGAAAAGTAACTCAACAACTTAATAAAGACTTCTAGGTGAAATAAAAAGTAACCCAACAACCTAATAAAGACTTCTAGGTGAAATGAAAAGACAAACTTGCCTAAGAAGTCAAATTTTCGTATAACCACTTGAATGATATTTTAAATACCATTTAAAACCCTTAAATAATAAAACATAAGCCCAAAGTGGTCAACCGAAAAATAGACATAAGTTTAAGACTTCAAAATGTCATGTTTTCATCCCAAAAATACTTCAAAGGCTTCAATCTTCCAGCTCCAATTCTAATTCCTCTTTAGTTCTATGTAAAATATTAATTGGTTTAGGAGATACGTTAGAAACTTGTTGGACAACCTCATTCTCTTGAATTTCCATGATTAATCCACATATAGCTTGCTTCAATTGCTTACTTCAATTGCTTGCTTCGTGCTCTTGTCATTGGACCTCCAATTCCTTGCAATAGATCGTTAAACTTAGTTGGCTTTTCAAACTTTGATGTAGCCATATCTCCATCACTTTCACTGGATCCTTATATTACATCATTATCTATCACTGGTTATAGATGGGTTTTTTTTTTTATGCTTTTTGACTGATAAACGATCTCATTGATACATTGGATGTTTCTCGCATGTCTTGAACACTTCTGCCCATTTTCTGGAGGTGAATTGACTAATTTGTGTTTGTATTCATGGATGGAATGCAAGTTTTTAAAAATTAATTGAACAAAAATAGGGACATGAAATAAGAGAGGCGACAAATTGGCTTCTAATTTATTAAGTCAGCTCATTAGTGAAAGTACAGCATTATAATTATTTCTTAATGTTGATTATCAAAATACAAATGTCGTTACAAATGTAAATGTACTCCTCTTATCGGATGGTTGCGGGGATAGCTCAGTTGGGAGAGCGTCAGACTGAAGATCTGAAGGTCGCGTGTTCGATCCACGCTCACCGCATTCTTCCATTTTATCCTCCATTCACGTCGAATGAAACCCCAATCGGTGGGAATGATATTGTTCTCTTTTTGCCTTTGATTTTCGCTTAGTTTATGCCTGTTTTTTTTTTTATTTATCGATTTATACATCATGATTTTATTCTTTTGTTTTCTGATCATGGCAATGGCCGATGAAACCCGTCGTGTTTAGCTTTAGAAGGAATTCTGTTCCATACCCATTTCCAGTAGATTCGCCTCTCCTTACTCTACTCTACTTCCATGGTCGACAAAAGCCACCCGTTAAGCAGCGATAGAGGTACTCATATTCCTGCCGTGGCAATTTGGATTTCTCTTCTTTCTTTATGCTGAATGTTTTCACCTCTATATACAGTGGAAAATTAATTTGGGGGAAGTATCAATCTTTGTCGTTTTAGTTTTTGGCCTGTTCGAAACGTTCATTTACTATATTAATTTGGTAAGAATATAATCTAATCGTTTACGTCTGAATTCACTGTGTTTAGCCTTTTTGAGTGTCTTGTATTGGCTTTTGTATCTTCTTGACTATGATTGTGTGGTGTTTCCTGAAATATTTGGCTGTGGGAACAAGAGGGTCCAATCTCTAACAGAGAGAAGAAGGTCCCTGCTAATAGCAGATTACTATTCACATGTTCCACTAATTGAATAAGGTTCTATGGTCGGTCTGCAACTATTGGATGCAGAAGGCGTCCTTGTGGTCATCTCTTAGTTCCTACGGGGCTTTGAGGTTGATGGAAGTTTCACTCGTTTATTTGAATATTCCCAGAATTTTGTTAATGTCGATTTCCTGGCATAACTCTTAAGCATAAAGCATGACATTCCCGATTTGGAAAGAAAGGAAGATTTGTCTGTGTTATTGAACAGAGAAGGGGCTTGTTCTTCAAGTGATTGCTCTACCAAGTCTTTCCTGGAATGTATCAGCCTGCGTTGATTGGCGCTGAACTGAACTATGATTTAATATTGCCATTCCCTCTACGTTACACCTCTAATAGATTGTTTGAACACCACTTCTTTGCTGATGGTAACTCTTGTTTTTTTCTTACTCTCTTAATTCTTACAAATATGAACCTCTTTCTCGCAGTCTTCATGCAGAATTCCTAAGCTGCTGGTCGTGAATCAAACATTTACAGTGCTTGAGCTTGCATGGCCACTGCTTACGAATTCTAAGTATGCTCTTATGGTTACAACTATGAAACTTTTATCTCATTTATTTTGTTTATATTGATTTCATAATGAATATCCATAAATTTCTTTTTATGAAAACTTTCGATGTGCATGCAATTAGACAGCTGATGTACGTTGCTGTGATGGTTGGTAGTGAGCTTTAAATGAAAGGAAAAGAGGATGACCTCCACACGTTGGATAACATTCTGATTAAAGAGTAGAGAAAGAGAGTGAGTGGGGGTTGAATAAGAGAGAGATGGACAAAGGGGAGTGATGGAGGATGAACATAGTTGCTCATAGCCAAGATACCATCTGAAAGTGATAGGTCCGGTGCATACACACTGTTATGCTACCCTTTGCGTCTGTCTTGTTAACTGTTTTGCTCTTAAAACATGGAGCTCTGTCCAACTCCTTCGGGGAAAATCATCTCTGCTTGCTCTGTAAAAGATTGAGAGCTTAGATTTTACCTGTTTTGGCACAAACTTTAATCGTCTATTTCTGAGGAAAATTATGGAGTGACGAAGCAAAAACAAATTAGGAAGTGACGGCTAAGATTTGTGAATTATATTTGTACGTGGCTCAGGAAAAGGCGACTGTGGATAGAGACCGGGACAAGAAAGGCCATCTGGGCAAACGTAATTTTTCAACTTTGAAGAACCAAACAATGCCAAATTTGGTACAACAATTTGTGCATTTTAAAAACACAATAATTCACTGTCTTTTTCACTGTTTTTGTTCTTGCTTTCTTTCTTTTGGCAGGTGGCTTCTTGTCGACGCAAAAGCACTATGATCGAGCTTTATTAGATCATTAATGGAGATTTCTTAATGTCTTTTCAATTGCAAGAACTTGTTAAAGATTGTAGATGGGTGACTGAACTCGACTATCGGTTGATGCACTCACCATGTAAATTTATTTATTTATTTTTTATAAATTCAGGTGAGGTAGACTCATCAAATTACTGTAATATTTTAATTTTTATAGTAAATTAATTTTTTTTTTTGAAAAAAAATTTCCATGTAGATTAGGAGTTTTATATCCAATTCTCTTAGGTTATTTCGCATCGAACAAAGTTTTCGTAATTCTTCAAGAAATTACAGTTTTTTGGAACAAAATGAAAATTGTTTCTCATATCATTCGTCTTGCTCATAAGATTTGTTTTTTTCTACTGTCCAACTGCTATATGAAATGGTTGCCCAAACGATATTGTTGTGAAGGCTCATGAGCTCTCATTTCAAACGTTTGTTTAGGACCACAGGATGGGGTAGGGTTCCCTTAAATTATTCAGTCGTGAAATGTAACGTATCAATGGAAAATTTCCCCAATTTACAGCATTTTTCCAAATCCAAAAACCCTAATTTCTTTGTTTCCATTTGTGATACGCGGATTGGCAATTGTTAGGAAACATTTCAAAAATCCAATTCAAATTCCCCCTAATCCAGCTAAATTGACAACTTAATGGAGCTAGTTTCCTAATCTACTATGCGGATTACAACTCTCCAAGGAAATAATCAATATTTCCCTTCCCCGTCGTTGGATCTGGACCCTTTAGAAGGACAAATTCAAGGTGTCCCTTGAATGGAATGAATGGCGACACCCCCCTATAAATAGAGGGTCTCACCGAAGGAGGAAGACACACCAAATCGAAGAAGTCTTCAAAGCTTGGAGAAGCTTACCTCTGGCAGTGAAGAATCCCTCCCGAAGCAAACCCTCTCCAGTCGAGCTCCCCTCCGCGGCGAAGTCTCTTCCTCTAGCGGCGACCGACGACGGACGAAGGACGTGAGGCGAACTCCCACTGCGACAGAGAATGAGAAACTCTGTCTATGAAGAACGAAGACCGAAGGAGAAGAGCTCGGTCAAAGGAGTCAAGTTGACCGGTTCAATTCAAGTGAACCGACCCGAACTGAACCAGCCGACCCGAACCGACTAGTGACCCGAACCGAACCGATCTAATTTCGACCCGACTCGATCCGATCCAGTTTCAACCCGATCCAACCCGATTTCGTCTTCGACCCATTTGAGGTTTTTGACGGTAACGATATTCTGCCAAAACCTCTTTCAAGGATTAATATCGTTATTTTCAGAAATTAATAGATATATTATTTTGGAAGGTTTTCGACGATTTTCAACGTTCGTTCAACATCTAAATCATCCTAACGTCATAACTCTCTCGGAATCCAGGAAAGTGGTACACTTACAATGTTTTGGCCATAGGCCCTACATCACAAGGCATATAATATTTTCGTTATATTATTAAAGTTGTTATCTCGTTATTAAAGTTATATAGTTTTATTCTGCCACGCACGATTAGATATTGACACATGGTATAATCAAGATAAAAACTATAGGTCATTTTGTATGCGCACTGATGGAATTGACGGAAACTGAGATGGCTAATGAAAGCCTGAACGCATGAAACCTTGTGATAGCTAATGAAAGCTTGAAACTTGGTAGTTATTTTTGAGATGGCTAATGAAAGCCTGAACGCATGAAACCTTGTGATAGCTAATGAAAGCTTGAAACTTGGTAGGGCTAGAAAATGAATTTCAACCAGTATGTAACTTTTAAACTTAAAAACTTTGTAATGCATGAAATTAAATATTTATGCACGTGTTTCCACTTACTGAGTTTATCTCACGTTTTAGTCTTGTGATGTAGGTGAATTTTTAACAGATGAGGAACTTGGACTGATCGAAGATTTTCCCGAAGTAGAAGAGCATACAGAGAGAAATATTGAATATGTCAATGATGGGTCAGCAGAATGAATTTTATTAAAATTTTAATATTTCGAGAAAAACTTTATTTAATGCTTTATGTTTATTAGAATAAGTTTGCATTTGGTTTTTCAGTGAACTACATTTGATTTAACAAAATTTTAATTAGATGTTTTATGGAATTGAATATTATGATTGACTCTAATAAATGGCTTTAAACTATTATGTTGTTTAATTAAATGCTTCCGCCATAAATAACTATTCATTAACTAATTTTGTAAATTATGATTTATAACAACCAAATTAAACCTAATTTTGGTAAATCGATTTGAGAAAAATTTTAGGGTTTTTCAAAATTGGGGATAATATAATTTGGGGCGTTACATGAAATCTTTGATTTTTTTTTTTTTGTTGAGTTTGCCAAAGTCGTTATACCTCCGAGCAACAGGTTCGTCGTTAGAAGTTTGTCTATTCATCGTCAGTCACTATAGACATGCATTTTTTCATTCTTGTTGTCAAACTGTTTCAATTGAGTTTGCGCGAGATTATCATTTGTAAAGTTGAATTTTTTAGATTTTTAGAAGATTTTTAATAGATTAAATTTAATAATTTATAGTAGATTTAGAATTATGGAATATTTTAATATTACATATTTTTTGTCAAAATGGTTGATTAGTTATTATAAAAATATTTGAATTTTATGGATATTTTTTGAAATCTTGTGATATTCGTGATGTTCTTTTTGGGGTGAATATTTTATTAAAACTAATAATTTTGGGTTAGATAATTTGTTCAAAAATGTGTTTTTGGGTGATGAGATCTTTAAAGTAGTTCTTTCATTTTTCATTTGAGATTCGATATTTCGTTATGATATAATAACGATAGTGAAATTATAAAGGATTTTAAATAATATATTTAATATGATATGTCAAGAGATGAAATATGATCGTACAAATTTGAATTTTGCTTTGTGGAATTTGAAGGTTCATTATTATAGTTTAAGTGTTTCTTAAACATAGTTATCATTAGTTGTTGAATTTACCTCTGTAGACTTTTATAGTTTGATGATCTGCATATTGCAATGGGATGAACAAGTGGCCCTATATTGCATATCTTCTTTAACGATATGGAAGAGAAAGATTTGAAAATTGGTTTCTCGTAGTAAAATTTATTTGAGGTGAAGATTATTACAATTCAGGATTTTGAATTTGTTTGTTTATCGGGCTGACAAGCGCATAATATGGATCTCCTTGATAGAATTCATGTCAAGGTGAAAATTGTTAGTGTTCACTATGACCCAGTCAGGTTGGTGAGCTCGCATTGTATTGTAGATCTTATTTAGAATTTTATTATTTCTATAAATTTATTTAAAATAGAATTATAAAAATGTGCAATTATATTATGAATTGGCGGTTATTATTCACGTAAATTTAATGTCAGGTGTGATAGGTTCTCTTTTGTGTTATTCATCAATTTATGAATGTACGTAAGGCTAAGATTCCTAGCTGTAAAAGCTAAAGCTATTCCTTTTGTTTCTAACCACAAAAGAAAACACATACTTTTGAAGCAAATGGCTGCTTCTGCTCTTTCATCTGAACATGGCGCTTTATTTTGACCATAATGATCAAAAGTAAGACTCGGAAACCCATGGGTTGAAGACATTCCAGTTGAAGAAGCATTCACAACCTTTTCATCTTCATATCTCTTAAAATTAAACTTCTATCTGGTGTGGTTAATCCTGTTCTTGACTAACCGTGCTTGATTTGTTGTGGGGTCTTGAGCCAAATGTGCAGGGTTAGTGTAAAAAGGAAGGAGAAGAAAAGGAAAGAAAAGAAGGGGGGAAAAGGAGAGAGCATGGATAAGGTGTAGTGTAAGAGGTACGTAAAGTGATATTGGTAAAAGACACATGGGGAATGGTGGAGTCCAATGCATCATGAAAATTAAAGAGTCCTATCCCAGAGGAAATTGATGAGTATGGTACACGTGTTTGTGTGGAGTAAAAGTCCTAGGGGAGGGGGGGGGGGGGAGATATGCCCCACCATGCTCTTCCTTTGATATGAGTCATCCTCCTGTGCTAATCCAGAACCAGACCAACTTCAAATGAATTCCCTCAGTGATGGGTCTTTCTTTTTCTGGTAGACCATCACATACCAACTACCCATTAATCATTTTCCTACCCTCTCTCTCTACCTTAGCCACTAATTTTTTTCTTAGATTTGCTCTCGAATTTTATAGAGAAAAGGCCACATCCATCGTTGTGGCGGTGGAATGATGCATAGCAAAAACAGTGCTTCAAAATGAGTTGGAAGCAACACCTAAACGCATTGGGCTTAGGTGGGTGCTCTCCGATTCGGTCCTGACCGATTAGTTTGGCTGTATTTGACCACCTTGAACACTGTAGCTGATAATTGCTAAGCTGTCTACAATTAGTTCTAATCGGCCTCACTTCGTCCAAATAACATTTTGGATCATAACATGTGGCTTCCTATGGATCATTCGAGATAAAATGTTCCCTCAATTTGACCCAATTGCTGTTCTGAAGTTGATGTTTTATCCACCCAAGAACAAGAACTTGAGAGACGCTAAACCATTGATGTTTGTCTTTACTGCAGCTTTGCTGGTCCATCAATGTGGCTAGTAACAACATCGATTCTAGCGCTGGCTTATTTTATAAACACTCCGTGGAGTATCAACTGGATCGTTTACTGCAAATCGGCCTGCTTGTACCTTCAACTCTGCATTTGAAACAAAGAGACGGATTAAACAAAATAATGGAGTCCCATGGTGCATACCTTAAAAGGTAATTCTCACGTGGTAGCTACTAGCTGTGATGTGTTCATTCCTACTCCATTTGTCTGTGTCCTTGACTTCATTTTTTTATTGAGTTAGTAACACTGTCTTTTTCTTTTTACCTTTTATGAACTCATATAGTAGTAGTTTCCTTCTTATCATTTATAGTAATGCAGGCACAATCAAAGAGTTATTCTTGGTTTTTGTTTGTCTATCTCGCCTAAATATATAGTTAATTGATGTTCAATAAATGAGAGACGGAGATAGAGAGAGACTATGGAGTCTCCACACCACTTAGTATAATATTGTTTGTATTAAGTTGAATCCTTCGTACTGTTGTTTTTGAAGTTAGTCTAAAACACGTTGTATTAGGTAAGGCGAACAACCATATTTATAAACCATGTATATTTTATTTTCTTAAATAATGTGTGTTTGTGTATCTCTACTGATACGAGACCGATCATCGTAGCTTTTACAGTGGGTTGCTGCAAAGATGATCTTATCCAACCATTCAAGTTTTTCTTCATGGATTGGGAAGCCATTTCACATTTTTAGTTTAGCTGTCTTTGGAGACAGATGGGTGAGGTGGGCAATAAGAATGCTTGAAAAGCATGGCTAAACTTCGGATGAGAAGCAAGAGAAAACCTGAGTTGACTAACATTTCTGAACGCATTAACTGTGAACTTAGACTAATATGTGGAAAGAACAAGTGTGTTTAGTTGGCAAACATGTGATTGGATCGGCATTTTGCTGTCAAATACAAATGCATCGTCTTATTTAATACACCACGCTCCACCTCTTTCGCCGCCATTATGATTGGATTTAACTCTTCAAATTATGGACTGGTTTGATAAGCTCTCGATTTTTGTGTGTCAACCCATCGTCTTAATCTGACGAATTAAACTAATTAAATGGTGTTCGATGGGAAAGAATGTAACTTTTTTTATTTTTTGGATTCATACATCGAAGAACGGAAGGAAAAAGTGAAAGGGAAGAGAAGTGACACGTTACTCATTATGACGGAGCATGTTGGTGCGTGATCTTGGAGATGGACAGTGGACACTGGGTCTGGGTTATATATTTGCAGTATGTTGTGGTTCGCTCTTTTGCAGACCCCCTCTTTCTCTCTCTCTTCCCACTCTTCTCTCTTTCTCTCTCTAAAAGGTGGAAGAGACGCACAGCTAGTAACCCGCTTCACAGTGTTCATTGCAGAAGCGAAATTCTCACGCTGGTGCTGATTTCGACGCCGTGTAGAGAATTTGTTATCCGGGTTTGGGTTGATTTGCATCGTAGTGTACGTGTAACGCGATGAAGCTTCTCTGTTATTCATGGAGTCGAAATGTTCTTCTCTCGTGACTGTTTGATTGGGATGTAAGATTATTCTATTGGGTCGATTCTTTAATTGCATTGTCTTGTTTGCTTTCCGTAATATTAATAAGGTTCCATTCTCGCAGATTCGAGGATGAACAACAGAGGGAGAACTAGGCTACAGGCTATGAAATCTTTAATCGATAATCAAAAAGTAAACTAAACTGATGTGATCTTCTTAACACTTTTTTAATGTTTTGGAAAAGCGTGTGGATGATCTGAATCCGTGAAATGTGTTCGTTCTTCTTCTCAATCTTTTCATTCAACCATGGTTTTCGTCTGTGTTTTTTTTTTTTTATGGATGAGAAATTACATATGCTTATACTCTGAAAACTATTTGTTGTAATACTACCATTCAGGATCAGGTGGAGATTTTGGAGACTAAGGTGGGGGATGGCACTGCAAAAGCAACGACAAGTGGACGAGTTTCAAGAAGAGAGAGAAAAATTGCTCTGCAGAAAGACGTAAAAATTTATATTCTCTCAGCTCAATGTTTTTCCTTTTCTTGAATACGGTAGTTTTGAGTTTCAAGTTATGATTCTCTCAGATTGATAAGCTGAAGAAGAAGCTGAGACAAGAAGAGAATGTACAGAGAGCCCTGAAGAGGGCCTTCACCAGACCTTTGGGAGCTTTACCTCGTCTCCCTTCTTTCCTCCCTCCTCATGTAATTTCATACCCTTTTTTCTTCATAGAATTTTACTTCTCTTATATTCATTGTATTTCGATTTAAACTTGGATTTCTTATTCTTGTTTCGTAGATGCTCGAGCTTCTTGCAGAAGTAGCCGTTTTGGAGGAGGAGATAGTTCGACTCGAGCAGCAGGTTGTTCACTTTAGGAAAAACTTGTATTGTGAAGCTGTCTTTATGTCATCTTCAACAAAGATGAAAGACAATTCATCTGATTCACGTGAGCCTAAACAAGTAGAGTCCAAGCTTTTAGTTCAGAATTCCGCCATTTCTACGACAAATTCACCTTCTGTGTCTGGTTTGTCCCTGCACATGAGCTCCTAAACCTTTTCCAATCTCTGTCATTTGAAATGTTGAACAGAAAATTTGATGTATTTTCCTATATGTTGATATTTGAGATGATTCCCTAGGGAAGGAGAATCAATGTCGTGCAAATTCGACCAAGAACAACAGAGAATCCACGGCTCCAAGGCTTCATACAGTCGGAATTAGTGGAAAGAAACCTCCTCTTAATTATACATCAGCAATTAAGAATTTGAACACTAATAAGCTAGATGTATGAATTTACTATCTTCTATTTTTGATTCGCTCTCACCTTGTTCATATTGAATTGACTTGATTTGCCTAAATTCAGTCAGAATGGGTGACAGAACAAGAAGATACAGATGCAAAAAGATGCATCATTCCCTCCCGAGATGACTGTCCAAACAAGTTATCTGAAGAGATTTTGAAGTGCTTATCAAGCATTCTTTTAAGGCTGTCTTCGTCGAAAAACAAAGGCGCTTTGCCGACGACAACCAACCAAGTTGGCTGCCAAGAAGCAAAATATCACGATCCTTACGGAATTTTATCAAAATTTGGATCGAGAGATATCGGCCCTTACAGGAATTTATGCGTGGTAGAATCTCGATCGATCAATCGACATCGAACAGCAAGTTGTATGTTTTTATTTCGCAGATTGAGGTATGCATCATGATTCTGTTTTTTCTTTCTGGATTAAGTATATCTTTGAATCTCTAGAACTTTACATTCTCTGGACCTGAATTTTCAGACTGCTCCTTCAGAAACTTGCTTCAGCCAATTTAAAAAATCTCACCCATCAGGAAAAGCTTGCATTCTGGATTAACATCCACAACTCCTGCATGATGAATGTGAGGATTGCATTCAAATATGCAAGTTTGGGTGTGATATGCATTCGAAATTATTTATTTTCAATTTTTCACTTCTCTTCAGGCATATCTAGAACATGGAATTCCAGAAACTCCTGAGAGGGTCATTGTACTGATGCAGAAGGTGCGCTCTTCTTCTGCCATTGATGTCCTTGTTGAGCTTCTGAAAGTTGTGGTTCTTTTTGCAGAAAACTGAGTTTTTCTTTACAACACAGGGAACAGTTTTAGTGGGTGGACACTTGCTGAATGCTATAACCATTGAACATTTCATCTTGAGACTACCATATCATTCACAATACGTAAGCAATCTTCATTGCATATCCTTGACAAGGACCTTTCTTTCTTGCTTTTTTATCACAAGGCTTGAATAAAAACATCTAATTTCACGTGAATTCCCACGATTAGACCTTTTCAGGGAGTGCAAAAAATGATGAGAAGACAATAAGAAGCCTGTTTGGACTGGAATTATCTGAACCATTGGTCACATTTGCTCTGTCCTGTGGGAGCTGGTCCTCTCCCGCTGTAAGTTTACACAACCTAACCACTACATACTTGAAGTTTTAGGATCTTCAATGGAATTTCTCATCATATTTTTATAAATGAAGGTGAGAGTGTATACTGCGTCTGAGGTAGAGAACGAACTGCAAGTAGCCAAGAGAGACTACCTGCAGGCGGCAGTTGGGATTTCACCGGAGAAATTCGGAGTTCCGAAGATGTTGGAATGGCATTTGCTTGATTTTGCAAAGGATTTAGAGTCATTGCTTGATTGGTTGTGCCTCCAATTACCAAACGAACTCGAAAAAGAAGCCATCTCATGCATCGAAAACGGAGGTAAAAACGACCCTCTTTTTCTCTCGCAGTTTGTGGAAGTAATTCCATATGATTTTAGTTTTAGGTACATCCTCTGCACATAATTAAACGAGGGCTGTTTCACAGTCTCAAATTTGTAAACATTTATAGAAATATCAAATATGAAGATTTGCATGAGAGTAGATGGTAGCTATCATTACAGCCGCTGGAGAGAATTGACGTGCAAAACAAGTGGGGTGGTCCAGCTTTGGATGGGGCACCTGCCATAGCCATGTTGGGGCGTAAGAACAAAGCTCTTAACCTAAAACCAGAGAGTGACTCTCCACAAACTTAATGATTGACAGCCTTTAAAATGACCCATCTCCAAGGAAAGTGCTGAGTTTGTCTCGATTCTTCGCTCTCGCTAACCCACTTTAGATGACGCTCTTAAAACGAAATTAAAAAATATATATATATATAGAGATAAAGTGCAAATTATATGGTACTGACCAAGACATTGGTTAAGAAAATAATCGAAGTTATCAATACTCTTAATACAATACTGTCTATTTTAGGCTGAAGCTTGTACGGTGTTGAAATAACTAACGAGATTTAGAAAAGAGAAAGAGAAAATAAGTGGAAACTGAATTTACATGGAAAACTCAAGACGGGAAAAAATCACTGGTAGAGGAGAGAAATCATTAATAGAAATCGGTACAATGAGTTTTGCGACTCAAATATCAATATATAAAGAAAATAAATAACTCTAATATTGAATATGGGTCAGACCCGACCCAACTGGAATTCAGGTCACTCCGAATTTTAATACACAGTTTTACTATTGAATCTAGCCCAAAACGCATTATACTAGATAAAGAAGAGAATTCTATTAATAAATCATGTATTTTTCATTATCCCAAGTACCATGAGATTATCTACCCTCACTTGGATCATCATTAATTTCATAGGCGAGCTGTGACATTTTCGATCGTACTTATTTTGTTTGTATAATTCCATCTTTAAACTCTAGTGTTTGGGTACTTACAATAAAATATTACGTTATTTTTTGAACGTAGCGTGCGACTGCAAAATATTATCGAAAAATAAATAGAAAAAGTTCGAACAAATAAGTGCAATTTGTATAAATAATAACTTTTTTTATTCAAAATTCATATTTTTATGACTATATGTGTATAAAACATTCGCACAATTCCAAAAGCCAAAATTAAATTAATCATCTGAAACTAGATTAAATATTACATCCAGTTGTAGATTATGACTATGCACCAACCATTTTTAAAAAAACAAAAGAAGATTTACTCAATTATTTAATTAATTAATTAAATTTTTTTGGAAAGAAGTCACCAATTATTAAACGTGAAAAGGCCAACTCAATCTAGCTTGATCAAACTGATTGATGGGTCTGATTCATTCACGAAATAGACAGTCACTAAAACCAAGATAAATAATGACTTAAATTAAATAGTTATTATTATTTAACGCTTAGAATTGTCACTCAAACCAAATGAAATATACAAAACACGTGGACGCCTTATTATATGTTTAAGACAATTTCAATTTCTCACCGCAATTAAATTCGACAGACAATTATTAGGTAACATAAGCATGTTCTTATTAAAGTTTTTCTTTCACTTTTTAATTGGTAATTGTGAAGCAAATTAGAGTTTATCAAACGCTAAAGAAAATGTAAATGAAATTTTCTCGACAATAAAGAAAGTCACAGATCTTAATCTGTGACTTGGACGAGGTCCTACATCCACATATCTAACTCCACAATATTCATGCATTATACCAAATGAATCGCAGAAGTCAATAATATCACGTTCCCTGTACACCCGTAGAAGAAATATTACTTAATAATCCTTCGGAGATATAGCTGAAGAAAACCCATGCGATAGTCACGTGTCCAGGAGATAACATGAACCATTCATTTACAGTAACATGTTGAGAATCGAACGTGAAACGGAAAAAAAAAACTGCGGAAGCAGAGACACCAAGATTTACGTAGAAAACTCTAACGAGAAAAAACCACGGGCATAAGAGAAATTCACTATTTAGAATCAAGATACAACGAGTTTTGCGACTCAAGTATCAATATGTAGAGAAAGTAAATAACCCTAACATTAGATATAGGCCCGACTCGGCCCAACTAGAATTCGGGTCACTCCGAACTCTAACATAACATTTGAAACCAATTTGTTGTTCCCTCTGTAATCTAGTTAAATTAATCATTTATGTATCGTGTTTCTAAGATAACGAGATTGTGACCTCGAAATTTATGAAGTAATGTTGGGAAATCTCTTCCGCTTGTGCTTTTTCGAGCAAAAAATACTACTGAATATAACACAACATGGACTCGTTTTGATGAAAAGAACAATAATTTTGAAAGGGTAATGTTTGCGGACATTGAACTTTTTCCTAGACAATGAAAAATATTTTTTATTTTTATTTTACTTGATAAATAAATAAATATATATTGGGAAGACAATTTATAAAGTAACTCCGAAAGAAATCACATAAAAATGTCTATCTTTTTGTCGAATCAAACACATGTTCTTGGCGATGGATGCTTGTTTGGTCATTGTCAAATGTCCACTATTCCCATTCCCCACAATGTACCTTATTATCAATCACTAAAATCTTGGTATCTCATCTTACTTTATTAATTTTCTCTAACTCACCCCAACTTTCCCTTTTATCTTTTTTCAATTTATTAGCTCGGTTAATGAATTCAAGCAAGCACGCAATGCACACACACATGCACACGCACAAGCGCACACTCACAAGCCCCGTGCGCACACATAGACACATAATGAAAATGGAAATATTGTCTCTAAAATATTTGTTAGAGAAGTTAAATAATAAGGGCCTCACAAAACGAGTTGTATAATATATGGTGTCAAATAAGTAAGAGACATATGGAGAGATGGATATAGTGCCTCTATTATCTCTTCAAAAGACACTATTTTAAGATATGGGCCCCTCTTTTTGTAGGGACTTTGTTGCTAGAAGTGCATAGCATTTTGCGTTACAAAAGGATATTTTGAGAAACTATATGCCTTCTGTTTGTATCAATGCTGATAAATAGTCGTGTTTCAACCTAAACCAAGACTTAAGAATCATTGTGGTAGCCCGTCTTGTGAAGGTAAGAATGATATAGGTGAGGGTTCAACTTATATCAATGGAGTTGCACAATCACATATCGCTTGGAAGAGTAGAAAACACATGGTTTATAAGTAGAGTTCTCTTCCCTACCCAGTACAAATCGTTTTAGGCTAACCATGTGAGCTTTAACCAAAAGCAGACAATATTATTTTAGGAGGAATAAAGACATTACAATCACGATATTGCCATTTCTTAATATCACTATTCTTGTGGTTTTCCATCTTGTAAAGGCTAGAATAACCCAAGATCAAGCTAATTTGTAAAGGGCTAGCTCTTACCAGCAATGTACCAAGTTACACATTGTTTGATATCATGGAGGTTAGTGATGCTGAATTAAGATTTCCATGTAGGCTAGTACAACATGTTTCGATGTAAAACCTAAGAAAAAAATATGCAGGTTCTGGCTGAAAGTAGATAATATTGTATTAGCAATACAAGTTTTTATAACTCTAATAAGACTCAAAAAGTGACATAGAAATTGAGAGAGAGAGAGAGGTTCGGATAAGCTCTTCTCTTAAAACAGCTACGAGCGGGGAGAGGGAAGATGAGATGCATCTCAATAATTGGTTAATTCTTTTGTTTTTTTGAAGGGTGATGGGTTTGGAAAAGTATAAAGCAAAGTTATGATGTTGATTTATAATGTAATGATCAGAGAGGCACATGCAAATCCAGCATTCCATTTCCACTGCCCATTTGTTTTCCCTTCTTTTTTTAAACTTTCCAATCTAAGTTTTTCTCTTCTCCTCCTTTATTTTCCTTCTCCCTCACATCTTGTGGTCCGACCCCTCTTTTATCTTATCGTGACCAACCCCTTCTCTTTTCCTCGCTGAGCATCATCACATCACGCTTGGCTTTCTCACAAATTTAGTCATTTGGCACCGAAGTTATTAGTATTTCACTTTTGGCACCAAAGTCATTGGGATAACGTATTCTTACGAAGGCTTAAGTCGTAGTACCGAGTAATGATATCTCAATTAGATATTGTTTAGGTATGGTATGTTTCGTAAGTTAGATCTCGTCCCTAATCAATACAAAGCCTTTCAGGATAAATACAAAAACAAAGTTGTGCGGACCTTAACCCAAATCATATAATATATACTACTAAATAAAAATCAAAATGTTACATATGATATGAGAGTCAAGGCACAGTTGACATTGTGTTTATGTCTGATTTGATGGTTGTTATAAGTAAAAGTAACTACAAACTAAAATCTAAAGTGGATGTATGCATTAGAATTATAAGTAGAGTCCTTTATTAACACATCAAGGAGCTCAGTTTCTTTAAGCTTTCTCTCTACAAGAAAAAGAAAGATAACCCGACCTGTCTAGCCAACTTATCTTCCTTTATCTATCGTCTTCTACAAATACCGCGTTTGAAGCTTTCTCTCACTGAAAACTCTAGTAATGCCTTCTGTTCACTCCACCCCGTTTTTCCAGATGGACAGCTCCGCCGTTTTCTCACTGCTCCGCCATAAAATGGGCGAAAACAAGCGGGCAAAATCCAGTGGAGGGCTTCTGAAAATGCTGAAGCTCTTCCCCATGTTAACCTCGGGGTGCAAAATGGTGGCATTGTTAGGAAGACCCAGAAAGCCCCTGCTTAAAGACAGCGCCACTACTGGCACCATTTTCGGCTACCGGAAAGGACGAGTAAGCTTAGCGATACAGGAAGACCCCCATTGCTTACCCATATTCGTGATCGAGCTGCCGATTTACACCAACGCTTTGCATAAAGAAATGGCGTCTGATATAGTCAGAATCGCTTTAGAGAGCGAAACGAAGACTCATAAAAAGAAGGTTTTAGAGGAGTTCGTCTGGGCTGTTTACTGTAACGGAAGAAAAATAGGCTACTCAATAAGAAGGAAGGCTATGTCCGATGATGAGCTTCACGTGATGCAGCTTTTGAGAGGCGTTTCAATGGGTGCAGGAGTTCTTCCGTCGCCGTCCCCGCCGGAGAAAGATTCACTCGACGGCGAGATGACTTATCTACGAGCTAGGTTCGATCGGGTCATTGGGTCGAAGGATTCTGAAGCGTTTTATATGATAAATCCAGACGGAGCGACGGGGACTGAACTGAGTATTTTCTTTGTTCGGTCTAAATGAAAATGATTACAATTTGATTTCATGACGATTAAGGTTTGGACTATGATTTAATCAACTTTGATCATGTGATTTTGTTCATCAATGATTGCAGGAGGGGGATCTAATCATTTTGCCTTTGTGTTAGCCATGCTATCATTAAATATGATTAGATTTTACTAATCCCGCCCATGCTTAATTACTAATTACCTCATTTCTTCTGTCTCATTTCCACACGTGCGTTTTACGTGGGAAGCCCCAACATTGTTGGGCTGAGCTGCGGTTGGGCTAGAAGTCTAAGCCCAAACTACATTACCCGAACAAGCGATTGACCATAGTAGACGGTAGTCCAATCGATTGACTGTCGGCTAGTGCTTTAATAAGTAGGACCCATCCGACCAATTGGGCCATATCTGCTTACCCTACAACCGCCCGTCGAGAATTATCCACAAAAATCAAAGTCAGCGACGGGGGGGAGTTTTCAAAACCCAGGAGCAAGCCAGCAAGGTAAGTCGGTGAGCTAGACTTCAGTTGCCAGCTGTGTTTATTTAACTGCCCAACTGCTTCTTGCTAAACGTACCTCTCTGTTACACCAAGTCGCTCCAAATTCCATCAATGTCAGCCACGTGGGCGGCTTCTCTTTTCTTCAACCATTCGATCACCCTCAGGCAAGGTGTCACGGTCCTACTTTTGAGAGACTTTTAAAGAGGGCCGTGTAGCACTCATTGTTAGGGGGAAACAACGAGTCAGCCTACTGAGTGTGCCATCGGCACCGATTGCCCACGCCGTTAGAACGAGCTTTGGTGTCTAACGAGCGAGCAGTGAGCGAGCGAGCAGTGAGCGAGCGAGATTCATCGAAAGTGTCATTAAGCATAAAGAGTATAGTTTGAATGTAAAAAGCTTTATCATTGATTGCTAGCAAATTACATTGGTTAGGGGGGTCTACGTGCAGTCATACCTCTCCCCCTAAAGAGCATTCTGGACCATCTCCACTATGGCAGGAGTGAACATGCCATAGTGGTGAGGAGTCACTTTCCTAAAATAGAAGTAAAAGGAATGCAAAGAGATTGCTAAAAATAGAAATAATCTAACTTAACAGCAGGGGCGGCCATGGACAACATGTCCTGGACAAGCCCAGATTGTTACATTCTCCCCCAACTGAGCTGTTGACGTTCTCGTCAACTTGTTTTCAACTCGAACTCTTCAATCTTCTGCGCAGCATCTTCCAAGTCTTCAGCTTTTTCCCAAGTAGTTTCATCGTCTCCAAGTCCTGCCCATCTGACCAAATACTCTTTGCGCTGGCGCCTCCCTGTCTTCACACTTCTCTCTGCTAGGTTTCTTCAATCTTATTTGGACACTTATACCTGCTGAGGATGATCTCCGGCCTGGTGATGTTGTTCCGCTGCTGATCTTCTTCGTCTGGGTGATACAGCTTTAGATTGCTGACGTGGATGACTGAGTGGATTTTAAGCCACGCTGGTAGATTAACTCTATAAGATGCTCGCCCAATTTTTTCAATGACTTGGACTGGACCTTCGTACTTTCAAACAAGTCGTTTGTTTCTTTGACCTCTGAAACGTAGTTGTTCTGGCATCAACTTTACTAGTACAAGGTCTCCAGCTTTGAATTCCAGCGGCCGTCTTTTCTTGTCTGCCCATTTCTTCATGTGTTTAGATGCTCGTTCTAGGTAGGCACGAGCTATCTCTGTATTTTGCCGCCACTCCTTCATGAAGTTGTAAGCTTTTGGGCACTTCCCTGAATATGGATGGTCGAGGGTGTGTGGCATAGTTGGTTGTCTTCCGCAAACCACTTCGAATGGGCTCAGCCCCGTAGCGGAGCTTTTCTGGTAATTGAAACAAAATTGTGCAGCATCGAGTAAACTTGGCTAGTTCTTTTGGTTAGTGTTGATGAAGTGCCGTAGATACTCTTCTAGTAAGCTGTTAAAGCGTTCTGTCTGACCATCCGTTTGTGGGTGGTAACTGGAAGAGATGTTTAGACTAGATCCCAACAGCTTGAATAGTTCCATCCAAAAAACACCTGTGAATCTGGTGTCTCGATCACTGACGATACTTTGGGGTATCCCCCATAATTTCACCACATTCTTGAAGAAAAGTTGCGCTGTCGTCTCTGCAGAACAGTACTTTGGAGCAGCAATGAAAGTGGCATACTTGGAAAATCGATCAATTATTACTAAGATTGCTTGAAAGTCATTTGAAGGCGGTAGATTGGTGATGAAGTCAAGAGAGATGCTTTCCCACGGCTTTGTTGGTACCGGTAGAGGCTCCAGCAGGCCGGCTACCTTATCCCTTTCAACTTTGTCTTGTTGACACACCAAGCAGGTCTTGGTGTATTGCATCAAATCTTCCTTCATCTTTGGCCAAAAATATCCCCTCTTCAGGAGGGCGCAAGTTCTTTGCCACCCAGCGTGACCTGCCCAAAGGGTGTCATGACATTCCCGTAATAAAGAACGATGCAGCTCATTGCATCTGGGAACATAAAGGCGGTTTCCTTTGGTTAACAACAATCCATCTTCAATCCAAAACTGCCGAGTCTTCCTCTCTTTCACCAGTTGCATGAAAACCCGAGCAGCAGGGTCATCCTGCAAGCTGTTTCGGATGGTATCCTTCATGGATCTGCTGATTCTGCTAGCTTGGAGTTGAGAGAGATAACAGAGACTTGCGCATTCTATTTTGCGGCTTAGGGCATCTGCTACCCTATTTGAAAGACCTGCTTTATGTTCGAACTGAAAATCAAATTCTGAAATAAGTTCGTGCCAGCAAGCTTGTTTGGCGGACAATTTTGGTTGGTCGAAGCAGTGGCATATGGAGCTATTGTCCGTCTTCACCGTAAATTTGGAACCCAGCAGATACTGTCGCCATACTCGCAAGCAGTGAACTACTGCTAACATTTCCTTTTTCGCAGCAATGTATCTTCTTTCTGCATCTTTCAACTTACGACTTTCGTACGCAATAGGGTAGCCGTTTTGCAGCAAGACCCCTCCTAGTGCGTAGTCAGACGCATCTGTTTCTACTTCAAATGGCTGTGTAACATCAGCGAGGGCTAAGACCGGACTCTGCATCATTGCGTCTTTTAAGTTGGCAAAGGCATCTTGACATCCTTGGTTCCACTCCCAAAGAGTACCTTTCTTCAGCAGTTCAGTAACAGGAGCAGCCCTTTTCGAGAATCCTTCAACAAAGCGTCTGTAATAGTTCGCAAGTCCCAAAAACGAGCGCAGTTCAGTAACAGAAGTGGGACCCTCCAATCCCTGATTGCTTTGACCTTATCAAGATCCATGCGTAACTGCCCTTGCTCGATTATGTGACCAAGGAACCCAATGCTCTTCTGGGCAAAAGAACATTTCTCTTTCTTAATGTACAACTGGTTCTTCCTTAGTTTTTCAAGGACTAGTCGAAGATGGTTTTTATGTTCTTCCAAGGTTTCACTGTAGACCACAATGTCATCTAAGTAAACCACCACAAACTTGTCGAGGAACTCATGAAATACTTGGTTCATAAGAGTACAGAATGTTGCTGGCTCATTTGTTAGTCCAAATGGCATTACCAAGAATTCAAAGGCTCCATAGCGAGTCACGCATGTCGTCTTTTGCTCATCACCTTCGGCAATTCGAACCTGATAATAACCCTACCTTAAATCGAGCTTAGTAAAGTATTTGGCCTTGTACAGCTGGTCAAATAGGTCCGTGATGAGTGGGATGGGGTACTTGTTACGTACAGTGACTTTGTTGAGTGCCCAATAATCAATGCACAATCGCAAACTCCCATCCTTTTTCTTCTGAAACAACACTGGTGCACCAAGCGGTGCTTTTGCCGGTCTGATGAACCCGGATGCAAGTAATTCATCAATTTGTTTCCTCAACTCAGCAAGTTCGGGTGGAGCCATTCTGTAGGGTGTCTTTGCAAGAGGCTTAGACCCGGGAGTCAGCTCAATCTGGTGATCGATGTCTCTACGTGGGGGTAGAGTTTTGGGTAAAGATTCGGGCATGGTGTCTTGGTATTCTTCCAAAACTTCCATAACTTCTGATGGCACAACTTCTTCCTTGTCTTCGTCCACCGTAGTTGGAACTAAGATATATGTCGGGTCCTGTTGTTTCAGCCCTTTCTTAAACTGCATAGCTGAGATCATCTTAGCACCATTAGTAGCAGGTTGTCGGAGTGTTGCAGGGATCACTGTCGGATTGTTGCCTGTGATTACCAAGCACTTGGCCGAAGGAATGGGAATCACTCTGTGCTCCATCAAGAACTCCATCCCTAAGATGACATCAAAGTCGTCCATCCGTGCAACGACAAAGTCAATTGGTCCTGTCCATAAGTTTAATTTTAGCTGAGTCCTTTTCACTACTCCCACTACCGGCATTGCTTTAGCATTCACAGTTTTCATCTTGCCCGCATTGTCTTCCCACTTTAGGCCTAAGCGGCGAGCTTCCCTTTCAGTGATGAAGTTATGTGTGGCCCCCGAGTCAATCATAGTACTTTTGGTAGCCCTATTATTAACAACGCTTTCCACATACATGAGACCTTTATCTGGGGTCTTTTTAAGCTCCTCCATTTGTTGTTGGACTGCCGACAAGAAGGTCATGGTCCCAACTTTTGCCACTTCTGCGGGCGCCTCCTCGGAAACTCCTTCAGTTGAACTGTCACTTTGAATGTACGCTCGTGCAGCTGTTAGAGCTGATTTATGCGGGCACTGGTGAACTCGGTGAGGCCCTTTACACAAGAAGCATGACATTGGTCGCTGCGTATTATTCCCTCTCCATGTTTCTTGGCCTTCCCTCGGGGTTTTCCACGCTTCTTGGTTTTCTTTGGGTGCCCTCCACGTTTCTTGGCCCTCTCTTGGGGCATATGGCTTCCTCTCTGGCGGACCCGTATTTGGCCTTTGTGGTCTCGAATTATTTGTAGTAGGAGGGTTTTTTCGGGGACTAGGATTCTCACTAGCATAGTCAAATAACCGTTCTGCCGCTGCAAGCGCGCTTGAGATACTCTGGACCCTTTGTTCGTATAACTTAGTTCTGGCCCATGGTTTGAGTCCCTCAATGAATGTGAAGATTTTGTCCTTCTCAGCCATGTCATGTATGTTAAGCATTAGGCCTGAGAACTGTTTTACATAGTCGTGGATGCTACCCGTCTGCTTCAATTCTCATAATGATCTACGGGCGTTGAACTCAACATTCTCAAGGAAGAACTGGTCTTTCAACTGTTTCTTAAATTCATCCCAGGTGTCAATAACACATGTGCCATTAGATATGTCATTGTACTTTGATCTCTACCAAAGTTTTGCATCTCCAGTAAGATACATTGTGGCCAGTGTCACCTTAGACTCATCACTAGTCTTGGTTGCTTTAAAATATTGCTCCATATCAAAGATGAAATTCTCTACTTCTTTCACATCCCGAGTCCCACAGAAGGAGTTCGGTTCCGGTATCTTTACTCGACTAGACTCAACTACAGTCGTAGTTTGAGTTTGGTTTCCCATTGCTTTCATGGTGATGTTCAATTTTAGGTTTATCTCGGCAATTTCAGCTTTCAGAGATTCGAACATCACTTTGAAGTCTTTTGTTGCATTGGCTATAGTGCTTGCCAATTGAACGCGAGCATGGTCTACTTCTTCAACGCGTTCTTGTAGCCCAATCATTGTGTTTGTAGAGCTCTCTCCACTTTCTATTCCCTTTCCTTTCTCCGGTCGGGATTCGATGTTTTCCATCCGATCCATCAGCTCTTGGATCGAGATAGTGTCTATCCTGCTATGAACAGCAGCAATCTCACAAGGAAATTCAGCCATTTCCTTCATTCGTTCCTCTAGGAAACGCACATTATCACGGATTTCTTGGAGATATGTCATCTCCTCTTCCAGTGCGACAAGCCTTTCGAGCTGGTCCATCGACGAGTTCACCTTCTCTGACGAAGTCTTTCTCGACATGACTTTTCTTGCAACTTGAGCTAACCTGGCTCTGATACCAACTATCACGGTCCTACTTTTGAGAGACTTTTAAAGAGGGCCGTGCGGCACTCGTTGTTAGGGGGAAACAACAAGTCAGCCTACTGAGTGTGCCAACGGCACCGATTGCCCACACCGTTAGAACGAGCTTTGGTGTCTAACGAGCGAGCAGTGAGCGAGCGAGATTCATCGAAAGCGTCATTGAGCATAAAGAGTATAGTTTGAATGTAAAAAGCTTTATCATTGATTGCTAGCAAATAACATTGGTTAGGGGGGTTTACGTGCAGTCATGCCTCTCCCCCTAAAGAGCATTCTGGATCATCTCCACTATGGCAGGAGTGAACATGCCATAGTGGTGAAGAGTCACTTTCCTAAAATAGAAGTAAAAGGAATGCAAAGAGATTGCTAAAAATAGAAATAATCTAACTTCACAGCAGGGGCGGCCATGGACAACATGTCCTGGACAAGCCCAGATTGTTACACAAGGCCTGACAGTAGCGTAACCGGTAACCTCATTGGTTGGTGAGGCTCACGTCCTAGGCATACCTTGGGGGGGCTGCGAGCTAACAAGGATGGAGGAAACAAGGAAGTCAAACAGATTCAACTTGAATCACGTGAGATTCTTACAGGCTGGGGGTGGACCCGTCCTACGTGGAGGACGTTGACGTCATATTTCAAAGTGGTTATTTCGGGAGGGGACCTCTTATTCAACGGAGAGATCGGAGCCGTCAATGAGAGAATCAGGCGTTGGAAATCACCTTTCAGACAGACAACTCGACGAAAGTAGTCAAAAAGAGGTAGGTCCCGCATGCCGTTTATAAAAACATAGATAGTTGTTTGGTGCTTAACAGCTCGGGCCTTCCTGTCATGTTTTAAACGCTACGCTCCCTCCGTATGCTTCGAGTACACCAATAAACTCTCACATTTGCCCTTACATCCCCTGGCGTTGGAGTCCTCAAAACTACTTATTCCAGGGGGGGTAAAATAGTCCAAACAGAGAAGAATCGTCTTACGACAACTCAATGGCTCGCACAGATTAGAGCAAAACTGCAAAATAATAAGAGGGGGAGGAGGGGTCATTAGCACCCCCACGTACCTTACAAAAGCTACCTTCCTGGAAACTCTCTCTCTCTTTCTCTCTCTACAAGTGCATGCATCTCTCTCTTTCTCTGTGTGTGTGTTTATATGAAGAGAGAGCGCAGGCATATTCTTCGCTATTTCTGTCTTCCACAGACGTTGATTTTTTTACTTGAAAACTTTCTACTTCAAACCATTTATTACATTCTCTTCTGTAATCAGTATTCAGTACTGTCTTTGCGCCACACACTTTGTTTCTTTGTCTCTTCTATCCGCTGAACATGAGCTCTTCCTCTACTTCCTCCGAATCTTCTTCATCTGACTCTTCTCTTTCGGCTAAGACGCGGAGGACAACAAATGGCAGACAGGAGAGAATCAAAGGGCCATGGAGTGGTGAGGAGGACCAGATTTTAACCCGTCTTGTTGAACGATACGGGCCCAGAAACTGGTCTTTGATTAGCGGTTATATAAATGGTCGGTCCGGCAAGTCGTGCCGGCTCCGGTGGTGCAACCAGCTTTGTCCCAGTGTGGAGCACCGCCCATTTTCGTCGGCGGAGGACGAGACTATCTTGGCGGCTCACGCGCAGTACGGTAACAGATGGGCAACCATAGCCCGACTGCTCCCTGGTCGAACAGATAATGCGATCAAGAACCATTGGAACTCCACGTTGAAGAGACGGGGCAGGAGACAGATGAATACGGATCCAGTCTTCCCGACCGGTAATAATATTACTACTCCTTCTTCTTCAAGATCCATGTCGCTTTTCGACGGGTCGGACAATGACCCTTTGACTGCTTTAACTCTGGCTCCTCCGGGGCTGAACGGAGGGGATGCTGGTCCGGTTGTGGAGCGGCGGTCCGACAGTTTACCGGCTGGTTTTTGGGATGCCATGAGAGATGTTATATCGAGGGAGGTGAGGGATTACATGACCACTACTTTCTCCGAAAACCCTGGTTTTCCTGAAAATTAAAAGCTTCGTCTTTGCTCGTATTAAACTTCAGATTACATTTGGAATCATATTATTATCCTGGGTTTAATATATTGAAGGTGAAGGCCAAGAAGAACTTTTAAAGAATATAGTTTAATTTTTTTAATAATAAATAAATAAGATGAAGAAAAAGCAAGTCTTTGAATATGCAAAAGGGTCACCATAAATATCATTTAAAGGAAGTTAAGTATTACAGCCTGTAATCTCAAAGTGCAACTCATATGACACAGTCTATACGTTATGCCATCGTTCTCAGAAGAAATATTTTCAAGGCGTAACATTTTATGGGCACTACGAAAAGTGCTCAGTAATCTTAAATCAACAAGAATCTTTTTATTATTGTAAGATTACCAACTAATATACAATTAATTGTTCCAAATGAGGAAATATCAAATATCTGCTTAATATAAACTCACTCGTTTTCTTAAAAGAAATGCTTTTTTATAGAATAAACATGTGCACTGTGCAATGTGCAATGTGGTATGTGTATATTGGTTATTGGGTGTGTCGTTGTCGTTTGTGACCAACTTTAAAGCTTTTTCAGAATATAATATTTGTTCAGACGAGTGCATATTTTAAATGTGACAAAAGCTATGTTTTATTAGAATATAGAGACACGTCAACATAAAACAAAAGCAGAAGCCGTAGTCGTCGTCATCTCCTCTTTTATTCAACACCACAACATAAAAAACCAGAGCCTAGAGAGAGAGAGAGAGAGAGAGAGAGAGAGAGATGAATTGATCGTAATAATTTAATCAGTAGGGTAAGCGAGGCCATGGGACGGCAATAAACTTCATCTGGGCGTTGGTGCAGTCGTCGCCATTGGATTCAGCACTGGCGAAGTAGTAAGGTCGCCATTGATTCAACACAACGGAGAAGCCCTTGCCCATTCCTTGCATGGGATTAGCCACCCTTCTTGCCCGATTGAAATCGCACGTTCCGAAGCTCCATAAATTTGGCAGCAGGTAAACACTATGCCCTACGCCTTTCCTCGGTGGGTCGTAATTGAATACTACACAAACATAAAATGTATTTATGGTGATGATGAATGTGAACTATGAGTAGTAGATGGATGACACTTACCTAGTGTGTCGCCGTGATAAAACGGCTGGTTTTGAAGAGCCCACTCTGTGTAGTTATAGCCAGAACGCCAACCCTGAGAGCCTCCAACGACAATGGTGGCGGCCTGATTAACTGCGAAAAGAGCAGCAACGAGGAGGAGGATGACTACTTGTTTTGCCTCTCTCAAACCCATCTTTTAGCTCTTAAAATGCACTTGAAATTGGAGAAATCTGGATGGGTGGAGTGAATGAACAAGTGATTATCATTGGGTTTATATAGAACATGATTTTCAAATCTTACCGGTATAATCAACTGGTTTTCTCACTTTAGTTTGGTAAAAGCAGTGGAGTCAAACCGATAGTTCTTAATTGGGTACACTCTCACTAATTCTCTGTCCAATTCTGGTGTATTCTTTAGATTCTTCAAACCAAAATGGTTGACGACCGGTTTGAAGTTATGGGTTTGGGGGAATGTCCATTTGTGAAGGAATAATAAAATAACATAAGAAGACTCATGTTTATGAGGGCATTTAGGTCGTTGAAAGTGCTTATTCCACAGCGTTACCGCCTCAGAAGTCAATGCCAGGGGTCAAATGTACACGCTAAATGTACATCAATTTTCAAACCCCATGGTGATGGCAGTGGTTGAGTTAAGGAAGTTATCGTAGATGCACTCAAAATGTTAGTAAACAAAATATTAATATTATCAACCAGGCTTCCCTCTCAATTCTCAACAGCCCATGCATTGAATGGGTCATCATAAATGGGCCTTGTCGAGGCCCAAATGAATTCCAAACCTTTACCAACTTTGTAGTTTGAATTATGGGAAGTAACTAGGAAGCCGAAGGAACCTTCTTCTCCACCCAATAAATAATTGAATTAAAGTTAAATTTTGAAAAAACATTATCAACTTGTCATTTTAAAATAATAAACTCTTATTTATTGAAATAAAAATGATTAAGATGAAAATTTATTCAACACTAAATTTAATAATTTCTAATGATTTGTATTCTTTTTGCCATGTAATGATAAATATTTTTTTTGGAATATTAAGTTAATTATGTAAAATTAATTGAAAAAAACAAATATTAATATTCAAACTGCTTTAAACTTGGTAATAATACTTTTAGATTGTCAGGCTTTTTTATTTGTAAAGGCAGAAGACTTGAAGTCAATAGGTCTTCATTTGTCACTTCACAAAAAAAAGATAATCCACTGTTCTCATATAATATATTATGAATATTTACTCCAATTAAAATAAAGAAATAAATAAACTCATTGGAAGATTAATTCTTTGTAATAAAATGGGTAATTGACAAAAAAAAACTCAGAACTATGAGATCAATGACAAATCAAATCTTAAACTAATTTTGTTAATAAATAAAATAATGAACAATAAAAATGAACATGGTAGACTTTGCAATTACGTTTTCAATTAAAAAATGTATCTCGAACGTCTACTTCAACTCGTAGATGTCCTTATATACGTCTTCACATAAAAGCGAACTATCACACTTATATAACAGTGCATTAAAGAAAAGTAAACTAAACACACATCAAAGTATCCTGCCACAAGAAGCAGTGAACTTTTAGAATTGGTACACACTGATATATGTGGTCCATTCGACACTCCTTCATGGAGTGATAAAAAATATTTTATCACGTTTATCGATAACTTCTCACGTTATGGTTATTTGTATTTACTGCATGAAAAATCTCAAGCGATAAATGTTATAGAAATATTCATCAACGAGGTGGAAATGCAGTTAGATAGAAAATTAAAGGTAGTGAGGTCGGATAGCGGTGGTAAATATTACGGAAAATACAATGAAAATGGACAAAACAAAGGTCCATTTGCAAAATTTCTCGAAAGTCGAGGCATTTGTGCACAGTATACAATGTCGGGAACACCACAATAAAATGGTGTAGCTGAAAGGCGAAATCGTACTCTTATCGAAATGGTAAGGAGTATGATGAATAATAGTAATGTACTTTTATAGTTGTGGATGCACGGTTTAAAAACGGCTGCATATCTGCTAAATAGGGTTCCTAGTAAGGCAGTTCTTAAGACACCTTATGAACTGTAGACAGGAAGGAAACCTAGTTTGAGACATATCCATGTGTTGGGGTTGTCAGACAGAAGTAAGGATATATAATCCACATGAAAAGAAGCTCGATGCAAGAATCGTCAGTGGTTATTTCATCGGCTATCCAAAAAAGTCAAAACGATACATATTTTACTATCCAAAACCATAGTATAAGAATAGTTGAATCTGGAAATGCTCGATTCATTGAGAATGACGAGTTCAGTGGGAGTGATGAATCACGAAAGGTGAATATTCAAGAGAATCGGGTGGAGGAAACAACACCTAGTGCTTCTCATCAAGTTGTTGTTCCTTTTGTTGTATCACAGTCTAACAACATACTAGAACGACATATGAATATTCAAACCAATCAAAGTGAACGTGTTAATGATGAGCCTATTGATAATAGACAAGTCGTAAGTGAACCATCACAAGAACCAGAATTCCGAATGTCTGTAAGGCAAAGGAGACCAGCAATTTCTGATGATTGTGTGATTTATTCACTTGAAGAGGAATGCGACTTGAGTAACGACAAAGATCCTTATTCATTTAAACATGCCATGGAATATAATAATTCTGAAAAGTGGTTAAATGTTATGAAAGTAGAGTTGCAATCGATGGATGACAATAAAGTCTGGAAACTTGTAGAATTACCAGAAAGAAAGAAACGTGTTGGTTGTAAATGGATTTTCAAAACCAAACGTGACTCGAAAGGTAACATCGAAAGGTATAAGGTCAGACTTGTCGCCAGAGAATACACTCAGAAAGGTGGCATTGACTATAAAGAGATCTTCTCTCCAGTTTCAAAGAAGGACTCTTTAAGGATAGTTATGGATTTGGTAGCTCATAATGATTTAGAGCTTCACCAAATAGACGTAAAAATCACCTTTCTTAACGGTGACTTAGAGGAAGAAGTGTATATGAATCAACCAGAATGGTTTTCATTTCTTGGAAATGAAAATTTGGTGTGTAAATTGAAGAAGTCAATTTATGGATTAAAACAAGCTTCCAGAAAATGGTATATTAAGTTTAACGATACCATTACGTCGTATGGTTTTATAGAGATCATCGTTGATCGGTGTATCTATATGAAGGTCAGTGGGAGTAAGTTTAGTATCCTGGTACTATATGTTGACAATATTTTTCTTGTTGCAAATGATAAGGGAATGTTACATGACGTAAAGGCTTTTATCTCTAAGAATTTTGAAATGAAAGATATGGGTGAGGCAACCTATCTAATTGGAATAAAAATATTCTGTGATAGACAACAAGGTTTGCTAGGATTGTCTCGGAAAGGATATATCGATAAAATTCTTGAGAGATTCAGAATGGATAAGTGTTCTGTTGGTGTTGCTCCAATTCAGAAAGGGGACAAGTTTAATCAAATGCAATGTCCGAAAAGTGATTTGGAACATAAGGAAATGGAATTTATTCCATATGCATCAGCAGTAGGAAGCTTAATGTATGCAATGACATGTACTCAGCCAGACATCAGTTTTGCAGTAGGGATGTTGGGCCGATATCAAAGTAACCCAGGAATGGATCATTGGAAAGCTACAAAGAAAGTTCTTCGGTATTTACAAGGAACAACAGAATACATGCTCACATACAGAAAATCAAATCATCTTGAGATGATTGGATATTCGGATTCAGATTATGGTGGATGTGTAGACTCGAGGAAATCTACACTCGGTTATGTGTTCCTATTAGCCGGAGGAGCCGTATTATGGAAAAGTGCAAAGCAGTCTTCGATTGCTACTTCCACAATGGAGGCAGAATTTGTAGCATGTTTTGAAGCTACAATTCAAGCATTGTGGTTGCGGAACTTAATTCAGGGTCAAGAAATGGTCGACAATATCGATAGACCACTGAAAATTTATAGTGACAATTCTGCAGCTGTATTCTTCTCGAATAATGATAAGTACTTGAAAGGAGCAAAACATATGGAGTTAAAGTACTTGTCAGTCAAAGAAGATATACAAAAACAAAAAGTGTGCATAGAACATATAAGTAGAAGTTTGATGATAGCGGATCCGTTAACCAAAGGATTGCCACCCAAAGCCTTTAAAGAACATGTTGAAAGGATGGGCTTAGGAGACAAATATTTGTATATGGGATTGTAAAAGAATAACTTGTATTTTATGACACTTTTGAATTCATTAAGGAAATGTTTTTGTATGTATGTTTATTATTCATATAATGATGTATACAATTAACGTTGTTTATGAATAATATGTAAACTTTATGAAAAGTTAAAGTTGAAAGGTAAATATATAATGTTTCTCGATTGAAGAATTAATGCATTGTATTAATTTGTGATACATGGAAAGAATCATGTCATCATTACAGACTTGTGACTGCCATGATCCGATTATACAATTCATTATGAAAAGAATACTTGATAAATTCACATTAAAGTACACTATAGAAATTGATTGTGAATTTTAAGTTGTGACAGCTGAAAAGTAATAGCTGGAAATTGATTTTATTAAAGTTAAAATAACATAGGCCAAGTGGGAGATTGTTAGATTATTATAATAATCTATTAATGTGGTCTATGTTAATTATAATACATTGACTTAATATTAAGATGCTTAATGTTAGGGGTGGAAACGGTTCGGTTCGGTTCGGTTTTTGCTTAAATTCAAACCGAACCTATTAGGTTCGGTTTTTTTTTAGAAACCAAAGATGAACCGAACCACATGGTGAACCGAACAAAAACCAAAGTTTTCGGTTTGGTTATATTCTGTTCGGTTCACGGTTCGGTTTTTGGTTTTTATATGAGACCTATTAGGTTCGGTTTTCGACTCGGTTTTCGGTTCTTTAGTTAACTTTTTCATTCTACTAAAAACAAATATGACATATTAGCTCATACATGTTTCTGCCATATAATATCAATTCCATACAAGCAATATAGAGGAATTGAGGACAGGACAATGACAATATAGGTCAGAGAGTTCAAGCCTACAATCATAAAAAAGTAAAGCCAAAAGGTTCAGAACATTACTGTTTCAGACAGTTCGTCTGAATATTTTGATACTATTTCCTCAACTTCTGAGCTATCATTCTCAAGAATTAGCTGCAAATCCTCATTCGCCTGAGAATTCAAATAATGGGCAAAGATCGTTACATTATAAATATGTGAGGACATCCTTATTTTTATGATCAATAAATCAAACAGACATTGGTATCAAGTCATTTCCTCGATATATAAACAATAAAGTGTCTCGTATATCTTTACCAGTAAAGTTTCGCTGATTTTCATTTTCTAGTGCACCTGCTAACAATTTAATGAATGGAAACACAAGAAACTTATCCATACGATAATTTCTTTTTGCCAGCGCTAGCAAGAAAATATTATGAACTAATTAATTACTATCGTTTTGATGTGTCATGGGAACCAATAATTGAGAATGAGTCAACATAGCCTATGTTCTAGGGTGTAATGCAGCCCTTAAAAATATAGTAAATAAAGAATGCTAAAAATGTTGAGTTGAGTAAACAATACCACCTGAAAATGAAAGAATATCAGAATATCAATCTTCATTTGATGCTGTTATAAAATTCTCTAAATCTACAAAAAAGAATTGAAGTTAGTAATTATAATAATAACATTTGAATGACTAATATTAAATAGACTACAATTTATGTAATTATACCTTTTTCGTATTGAGTAACTTTTTCCGATGATTCATACATAGTATCTGAAGGTCTCTTATCGTTACAAATCCAACTTTGTAGACAAATGAGACTTTCAACTGTTTTTGGAGCCAAGGAACTTCGAAAAGAATCCAACACTCGACCACCGCAGCTGAATGCCGACTCTAAGGCAACTGTTGAAATGGGTATAGCAAACACATCTCTTGCTATTTTACTCAAAATTGGATAGTCTTTAGTGTCCATTCTCCACAAACTCAATCTATCAATTTTAGAGGAAAAATCTCCAGCTTCGCAGACAAATAATTTTCAATTTCATTATCATTGCCAAACTGATCTTCATCATTACATTCTTCATAAAATGCCCTATCAAAGTCATCCTCCTCTAAATTGTCTTGAGTGATGTTAACCATGGGCTTAGAAGTAGACACTTGCTCCATGTTATTTGTTGATGAACTCATTTTGTACTCAGAATACAATCTTCTAATAGTATGTTCTAGTTCGATTATCAAATCATTTGTCTTCTCAAATCCATGCAATTTCGAAAGGCAATACTTCACATACTTCAACTTATGTCGTGGATCAAGAACTACAACAACATACATCAAATGATTGATTTTACTGACATCGCCCCAATATTTCTCGTATTTAATTTGCATATTAAGTGCCATGGATCTTAACGAAGGGTTATCACTTCCAACAAATGTTTTGATAACTCTATCAAGTTTACAGACTTCTGAGAAAAACACATTGGCCGTAATATGTAAAGTAGACGAAACTTTTAAGGTCACATCATAAAATACTTTAAAAAACACAATGAATTGACGAATGGCACACCAATCTTCATCAGAGGGAGGACTCTTCATAGTATCATCTTCAAGAAATTCATATAAATATTGAGTGTCGTATTCTTCTAACTTTTTAAATGCCTTTTCAAATTTTTCAACTGTATCCAACATCAAGTATGTTGAGTTCCATCGAGTTGGAACATCAAGACACAGTGCTTTTGCATGTAATTTTTGCACTATCAACACACACTTTAAACTTTTGCATTCTTGAAGGTGAAGACCGAACATATTTAACGGCTTTACGTATCTTTTTAATGGAATCATCATGCTCTTTCAAACCATTGCAAACAATTAAATTCACAATATGAGCAAAACATCTTATATGTAAAAGATCTCCCTCAAATATCAAACCATTCCAATGTTTAATTGTTTTAGCCAACTGCTTCAAAGCAACTTCATTCATAGAAGCATTATCCATGGTGACTGTCAAAACTCTTTTTATCCCCCAATCCAGTAAACATTTTTCCAAAATCATAGAAATAGTTTCTCCTTTATGATTAGGTATTACACAGAAATTGATAATCTTCTTTTGCAAACACCAACTTGAATCAATGTAATGAGCAGTAACAACCATATAATTTATGTTTTGTATTGAAATCCATGTATCGGTTGTCAAACATATTCTACCAGGTAATTGTGAAAAGAAAACCTTCAAATTACTCTTTTCTTGTATATAAATCTTGAAAATGTCATTTGATATAGTTTTTCGACCAGGAACCTTAAATTTGGGCTCCAACTCATTTGAGTATTAGATAAAAACTTTCCCTTCAACAATATTGAAAGGTAATTCATCCATTACAATCATTCTAGCTAATGTGTTTCGACACCTTTCAGCGCTAAATGATTTTAGTGCCAAAGAACCAACCTCACTTGGTCCTGCAACATCTTTTTTCCGAAATAATAATGTTTTCTGAGTTCCATCTAAACTGGCTAACAACTTCTTACAATTGCTCACATGCTTGTTTAAATTTGAAGTCCCATTTTTAATCGGATGACAAGCATACGAGTTTCCACAATAATTGCAAGTTGCTCTAGGGTTGTCCAAGTCTATTGGTTCGACTTTTGTAAAATAATTCCAAGCTTCGCAAGTTTTGGTTTTTTGCTTTCTATGATTCGTCTCACTTTCCATCCTATAATGAAAAATGAAAACTTTAACTATTGCAAATATTGAAAACTTTAACATTACATATCAAATGCATAACATTATTAGGTCTAAGATTACACATAAAATGCATAACATTATCACTTCACAGGTCTAACATCACATATTTTTCACAACAGAAAATCAATCCGTGCAAACATATATCTGCAAAAATCAATCCATGCAAAAATCAATCCAGAGTTGATTTTTAACTCTGGAAGCAGTGTGTATAAATGAGAAATCAATAATTCATTCAATGAAGAGATGAATTGAAATCGAACCTTTGATTTCCAGAAAATGAATTGGTTTCACTGAACTTTGAAGAATGAAGGAGATTTGACAGACATTAGAGTTGAGAATGTAAAAAAAAAAGACTTGCTGAAATACTTGAGAGTTGAGAGGTGAGACTCACCGTGAAGAATGGCGTCTCGTAGTCGCCGGCTCGCCGCTGGGAAAGATCTGAAATGGCAAGTTTGAACTTTGAAGTGAATGAAGACTTCAGGCTGTGGACAGTGGACGAAGACAGTGAGACACAGGAGTACTGGACATTTGAGATCTGGTAGTGGGAGACAAGGACTCCACTCGAGATCTAGTAGTGAGACGCAGCGAAGGCACTCTCTTCCTCGGGGACTGGAAGCTCTGCCTCAACAAAAGAGCTGGGAAATCGGGTTGGCTTGGTCTACCCGGTTTCCCATTTGTGAGCCCGACAACCGAACCGAGCTTTCTCTGTTCAGCTCGGTTCGGGCATGAACACGGTTTTTTCACCGTTACAATCAAACCAAACCGTGCAATTTACATCGGTTCGGTTCAGTTCCTCGGTTCTGCCCGAACCGTTTTCCACCCCTACTTAATGTGATGATTGTTAAACATAAAAGAATTAAGTTGATTGGGTTTTAATTCTCTCACATTGACATTATTAAAATGAATAATGTATGGTTAAAAGAGATAAAAATAGATGATATAAATGAAATGGTATTTATGTAATTCCCTATAAGTAAAAGGGCAATTATGTAATTACATGTAAAGACAAAATCTCTTTGATGAGATTTTGGCACGATGAAGTATGAATGCAAGTGTGAATGCATTTAGTAGAGGGAAACAAAACATTATTAAAAGGTTGACAAACATCATAAAAGAAGAAGAGATGTAAAGAAAAGGAATGAGAGAAGTATTATCAAACTTCTCTTCCTCTCCTTCTTAATGGTTTTCTTCTCTTTCTCATTCACACGATTCCCTCTCTCTCCTTTTGCTTTTCTGGAATGTCTTCTAAAAAGAGAGGACTTAATATCTCTAGCATTCTCTCTCTACCTTCTCGATTGTCTTATGAAGAAAGAGGACGTAAAGGTTCATATATCTATCTTAATCATCAAAGATAGCACGTAAGAAAAGAAAGGATCAAGGGGATAAACGGTATTTTCGGATCAACGTTTACATCAACAAAAGCATGGATCAAAATTAGTAAGATTATGGAGTTTTTGTTTATCCGTAATCTAAAATAATGGTTGGTTGAATCAAACTACATTAATTGATTTTGGGAAATAAAAGTATTGTTCGTATCAAAGTATTAAATTAGGTAAACTAACAATAGAGTGAAAGAGCAGATCCATTAATAAATAAAATTGGGAAATGTTCAGCATGATTTTTTTTTGAAAGGGAATTTCAAGGATATGCTTTGTGGTTACAAATTTGATGGGACATTTTCCCCACAAGAGGGGCACTACTATGATCCTTCTCGCATTGTGTTGGATCCGTATGCAAAGACAGACATCAATATAAGGAGCTTGGTGTATTAGGACCATATTGTACCTTATGTCCCCAAATGTCTTGCATGGCACCAACTTCGAGGGATGAGTTTGACTGAGAAGGTGGTCTACCTCTAAAGTATTCATAAAAAGATCTTATTATATATGAAATGCACATTCTTGGGTTCACGAGGCATGAATCAAGGCACTTTGAATTTCTTGGTACCTATTTTGGTATAGCGTAAAAACTTAATCACTTGAACGTACTACAGTTTGACAGTTGGATTGGATTTACTTGATTTGTATTCCATGATATTTTTGTATACTCTGATCGAGTAGAAGTTTATTTTTATGTCCAGCATTGTATCATTTTTGTAAAATTTTATTTTCAGATGTATTCTCATATAAAATGACGTATTCATGTTGATGACTTGTTAGTTTTTGTATTGTATACGTATTTTCACTAGAAATGTTTACTTTCAAGCATGCTTACTTAATTTATTGTTCATTCATCAACTAAAATAATGAGACAGTTGTATGTGTCATGTTCCTTGGCGCAAAACAATAAACATGATCAAAGTCGTTGTGCATGTTGTTATCGTCTGAGTATCGCCGTTATTTATTTTTTACTACCGATTTCATGATATGTTTGGAGTCCGTGAGTGGCTCCATTTTCACTGAGCTTTTATCGTTTATAGTAGTGATCTAATTTTTTGTATATACCACAATATAGTAGAAATTTTTGACATTGCCCTATTGGTCATTTTCTATTCAATTTTATTTAAGAGTTTTAGTTTTATCTATGACATGCTCATATACTCTTTTTAAAATATTTACATTGAATGTAAAACTCTACCTCTATTGAGTTTAGTGGACTCACCCCAAACGACTTCCCATTTTTCAAGACTTAGTTTGAAAGATTTGGAGTTGCCGACGCAGGAGTAGTCTCGGCGTGTTGTTATTCTTAATGCTAATAATTTCATTTCGAGGGTTTCTTTGTGAGGTTTGATGTTATTAAATTGTATATTCACTTTAATTTTGTTTTCTCTATACTTTTGACACATTATTTTATCATAAAATTACATTACTGCAACGTTTTTGATATCACTAATGGACTGTTGGTTTTAACTCTTTTGATTTGGGTCCTAGAAAATCTTATTTCGTTTAGTCTTTCGCTGCTCTTTAAGTAATTAAGTTTAAGGGTCGGACGACTCGGTTAGTTCTCGGGTCGGATTCTTTCTCGTTTTGTCTATGGTTCCCTTTGGGGCATGACAATGTAGATCAATAGATTACATGAAACATGTTTTCCTTAAGTGTTTATGAAATTAAAACCATATATTATAAGTGCTTGGATTAGGGAAAAAAATATCGCATGAAAGATTAAAAATGACTTACATAGATTCAACCGAGAGTCATAAGTGAGTTCCTCACTTGGACGTCAAATATTTTTTCCTGTTTCAATGTGTCACACTGAATAACAAAAAGTATTAAAGAGATTTATTTACAATAATAACTTCTTAAACATTGAGTAAACATACGATAGAAAGTTATCCTTATCAAGTCAGATATTGACTTTTGCTTCAGAATGATGAGATTTGTGTTCTCGAAAACATTATTTTTTTGAAAAAAATACAACATAAAATAAGATGTATTAGTCACGCAATCAAAACTTAGAATAACTTTCAAATGATATAATTTCTTACCACAATGCCCGTAAAAATACCACATGTCTTTAGGTTCTTGCACGAACTCATCACATGTAATTCTCCATCAATTTTACAACTTAAAATGATTAGTTTAAAATATATCATTAGACTACTAATGGTACCCTTTAAATTTAATTTGATACATTACACAAAATCAAATTGAAGACATATCACGTGTAAATTTTGATGTGAAGTAGGTTTTGAAACTGCTTTATTTGATGGAGGACTTATTGTCACTATCTTCTAAACTTTGGCAAAAGTAGGAGGAGAGGAAGGTTGTTTCATGATAAGAGATCTGCACAGTTATAATGTAATACCCTGACTTTTTAAGAGGGGTGACTATCGGGGTATTACCAATGACGTACTCGTTAGATTGTATATTATGGAAATTAATGTAATCAAAATAAAATAAATATTAAATTAATGAATTAAAATATATAATATTTGAGATTAAAAATGTAAAGGAAATAAATTAAGAAATAAGAGAGATTAAAGTGGGATTAAAAGTAATGTTGGATTAAATAATTTTAATTATATTTTAATTAAGGGATTTTAATTTTATTTGTTTTAGGATAACTGAACCGGCTCAGTTGGAAGAACTAGTTTAGCTATTTCATGTCGTCTGGCCTTAGGCCAATTGACGAAATGAAAACGAATGAAATAAGAGGGAGGGAGAAAAGAGAGGGAGAACACAGAAGAGGAAGAAAACGAAGGGGTGAGAGGGAGAGATCGATCGGGAGAGAAAACGAAAACGAGGGCGAAGGAGGAGAGTGCGACGAGTGAGCAGGCGGCAATGTTGCAAGTCGGGCTTCTCGGTTTGAGGTGGTGTGAAGCTCGAGTTGCTGGATTTTGCCGTCGGGCGTCTGGTCGCGATGAGCGGCGACCTTCTGTCGGTCTTCTGCGGGGATGGATGACGATGAATGGCCGGTGTGGTACTCGGCAGCAGGGATTTGGCGTCGGGAGGCCGCGAGTGTCGCTTGGGTCGTTGGGCGATTTGGTGGTTCAAGCTGGACCGGCCGAAGGCCATGGTCCAGCTTGTGACTCGATTCCTTCTAGAGCTTGCTCTACAAGTCAATAGGTAAGGGCTGTGTTCTTCTGGAGCTTGTGACCTCGTAGCTGTGGATGGCAGAAACTAGAAGATGTAGAGAGGGCTGTGGCAGAGTTAGGCGATGGAGTGCTCTACTCTAGACAATGTAGAGAGGCAGTGGAGTGGGGAGATAAATTGACAGAGGAGCTGTGTT
>CM039468.1:54993751-55035770 GCA_022433065.1 Begonia loranthoides
AAGGGGGGGGGGGGAGGCTACTCTTGGGCTTCCTCAGTTCTTCACGTAAGGGTTCTCTTCTTCAATGAAGTAATGAGATTTTTATCTGCTATTGATTATTGGGTTCTGTCACGACCCGAAGACGGGCCTAACAGAACCCCCGGGTCAGGCGACCCGATCCTCATAGAGAACCCGATCACTCAGCCCAAGGCGTGTGTTTTAGCGGAAGACTTATAAATATTTTTGAAAACGGGATACGATGCAATATAACGTAGGAGGTATAGAAATCCCAACCTCAATGACGGTCTACCTTACCGACCGGAGCAACCAATTACGCAAGAATCGTATCAGGTTCTGCCGATAGTTATGTTGAGAAGAATAATGGAGAATTGATATATTCTGTTGATGGAGAATAGATTAACGTCCTATGAGAAGAGTCATATTCTGTTGGTGGGTATTTAGGCAATGTGTACCTTGTGCTTATTGTTATTGGTTTTGTGAAATGGGGAGAGATGATGCATGCCTGTTGGACGTAAATTTTAAAGCACTGTGAAGTTAAAGATAATTGTTTTGCATGCTTAGTGAGTGCTCTGTTGAGGGAAATTGCTTCTTTAGGTTCTTTGTTATGGATCGTTCGATGTTGTGAGATTGTTTGTGATTGGTATGGAGTTGAAAATATGTCATGTGAGTTCTAATGAGTTTTACAGTTTGAATAATTATATGTTCTGAAATTGAAGGGGTTTAGACTCAGTGTCGTGTATTAAGTTTAAATTATGGGAAATGTTAAGCTTTATGATTTATGGAATTTCCGCGATTGTGGTTAGAGAAATGAAGTTAATGAGTAATGTTTTAATTGTGAAGGTGTCAGAAAGAGCAAAGAGGGACAACAATTAAGTGCTAGCGCACAATAAAGAATTGAGGTAAGGATTAATGGGTGTTTTGGCCATTGAGGCCCTACACCACAAGTGGGGGTGCGTGAGTGGTATTTCCTTGTTGTGATAGTTTTGCAATATGCTCTGTAGAATTATAGTGCCATGTGATTTCCTTAAATGTTATTCCATGATAGAGTAGTGTTGGTTTTCCTTGGGTGAACTTCAGTTGTGAATTCCTTTGTTGATTTCATTGCTATTAGATAATTGCTTGGTTGATAGTGTAGATTGGTTGATAGTATGGATTTCCCTTAAAGTTAGCTTATTTTCTTTACTGTAAGTGTGATTCCTAAGAATGCTTAGAGAGTAAATGATGAATGAGGAATGATGGACGACGTGATAAGTACGAACGAACTATTAATTTCATTGATGATTACTTTGTCCTGTTATTTCATTTTCTTACTAGCTGTAGTGATTTCTAGCTAATAATTAATTGTGCTATGTTCCTTTCGTTATTGTTCTGCCATCATTTGTTCGTCTTACTTCCTTAATCTAGCATGCTAACTTGCTAACTAATTTAGATAAATGTTAATCAATAAATGTTAATCCATTAAGTATGCTAATCACTTTAGTTGAATGATAATTAATTGAGCATGTTAACCAATTTAGTTAATCTAAGCATATAGTAGGACGACCAATTAGAATGATAATATATTGGCATGTCAAGTAACCAAGATTAACATGTTTAATTAATTCACTATAATAATTGTGATTAATTCTGAACATGTAAATGAACTAAGATAACTAGCATGTTTAAATCAATTTATCCTAGTTTAACTAATCAACTAGTGAACCTAAAACATGTGAACTAATTAGTTAACACTGAGCATGTAAACTAATTAGCAAGTCTATGCATGGGTATTAATTAGTTAAGCTAAATCTAAGCATGGAGCATGTTAACTAATTTGTTATAATAAGCATGATTAATTATTTCGTACGTTTAACTTAACTTGCAGGTTTAATTAATTAACGAACCTAATAATAGCATATTAATTATCCTAGTCATGCCATGCTAAATCAACTCTTGAGCATGTAAATTACTTAGCATAACTAATCAGCTAGTTGTAATCTGTTTCAAGCATGTAACTCACCTTGGTTGATTAATCAGAATAATCACCTAGAATAATAAATGTATGAAGCATATAAATGAACTAGGGAATTACCTAAGATATCTAATTAGACAATAAATGTAGTTAATTCTTGAGCATGTAAGTTTATTAGGATAACCAACTAGATTAATATAATTTGACATTGAGCATGTAATTAATTAAGGTAATCAATTTGGTTATGATTCATTGTTTGTTTGCTGTTTAAATTCTAGTTTACAATTGTTCCTTGCTATGCACTTTAATTATAATTGTTGAGTGCTTTCAATTTCAGTATTCAATTATAGCTGTTTACCTTCCTTGTATGCGCTTTCCATTACCGTTACTTCATTTAAATGCGCACTTCAATTTCTATGAATGTTTTGTTCTCAATTTCTATGAATGTTTTGTTAGAACGCATCATGCATCACGATAGGCTAAGAATGTATGTTCATGCATCATGTTAATAGAGACTAATAGGGAGTGCTATGGGGTGGTACGCACACATGCATGAGTGAAGAAAAATGACGAAAATGGGTAAACACATAAAAGATAATAAAGGTTTATGTGCTACCGTCAACTTAGCCCAACATAGAAACTAGATAAGAAAATTAAGAAGAAAAGGGAATTGGGAGTGGATGGGCAGCAGATGTAGTCTGCAATCTAGACGGAGCCCCTCCCTCATAGGGTATAGGAGTTCTAGATCGCAAGTAAAAGGTTAGATCCGAGCACTATGTCATTGCACGAGAAAAACCTCCCAATTCCAACTCGAGGTACGAGTATGGAAAAATGGAATGATAGAATAATGGATCCCAAGGGATCAATAGAATAACGGATCCCAAGGGATCAAAGAATAAAGAAGTAAAGTAATAAATAGATTAATGACCTAATGAAAGTATCGGTTTGGGTGGCCCCCATTCCGAAAGGAGTAAAGAGTGGCATTCATATTGCATTTCTCTTTTTCCTTATTGAGCCATTAGGCTCACATATTACTTGTGGTGTAGGTATATACGACGAACAGATAATGAGCAGATAAAAAACATATAACATAAAGGTAAGGATGACGGGTTTGCACGGGCGAGGGAGTTCGTGGCTGGCCAGACATATAAAAAGGGGTAAAAGAAAAATAGTTTGATTTAATTAAGTTGAGTTTCATAAATGTAATTTAAGTTAAGTTTTCTGGATTGTAATTAAATGGTTGATTTAAGCTTCCACAACAATTTAAATAACCGATTTTATTATTTACGCTTCCGCACGAATGGGTTTTCAAAACGAGTTTTACGAACGATTGGTAGCGATCTAGACTTAGGCACTCTCTAATTTGGTTTCAAAAAGAAATTTTAAATTTTAACGCATTTTAAAGGATTTACGAAAATCCAGGTCGTTACATATAACACATTGTTATATGTCATTTAAAGAGACTAAACCAAAGTATTAATGCATAAAAGGAAAGTGCATATAAACTAAAGACTTATTGGCATCTGTCAAGAGATGGAAGGCCTATTGGAGGTGTTGTTGGAGGATTCACATGCCTCCTCAGCTCATCCACAAGCATCTGTTGAATGGCAATGAGATCTTCAATTCATCTGCCCATTGCTTTAATTCACTTGCCCATTCCTTTAATTCGACTACCATAGGCAAATCTAGTTTCAACACTCCTCAGCCATCAACTTATAAGTAGATGACTGAGGATGAAGGTGAACAGTATTGTCATCCACATGATCTGAAGGTGCTGGAGGCAGTGTTGCTGACGTTGATGAAGACTATGCAGCTAACATCGTAGGACGTTGTGTAGTTGAGTGGATGGAGGTTGTGCACCATTGAATGCTTACTCCCCTCCGACTTTGGTTATCCCCATCTGAGCCAATATCACTTGATTGTAGACATCCAAAGTATTTTCCTTGATTCTCGTCTCATTGGGAGGGAGCATTAACCCACTACAGTCTACAATCTTCTGAATGAGTCAGTTGTAGGATAGACTCTTCTTTGAACTATTGAGGATGTAATTCTTGAGATTCATAATCATGTATCCAAGGTTGAATCTCTTCTTGTTGTATAACTTCTCTCTCACATATAGATCCATGTCACTGACATGGTCTTAATGTCCATCTCAAGGTAGGATTGTGTGAGATATCATATGATAGATGACTTGGGCTTTGACATTGAAGTCCATGGATTTGGTCTTGTAGAAAGCTCTAATGTCGGGATTGTGGTGCAACTGTCGCAACAATGTCAGAACTTCTCCTTATTTAATAAACTCTGGATATTTGGATACGTGAAAATACTCATCGCTCTGTTTCTTTGTCAAGCATCCAAGTAGCTCATTTAAATAATTGAGAGTTAACCTAATATCCAGTCCAAACATACACGTCTTAAGCTCTAAGGGTTGGGTGCTCATCTCCAAATTCGCGTAAAATAGTTTTAACATCCTGTTCATAATAAAATTCCCTCATCTCGCACAACTTGACAAGTTCAATGCGCTCGAACACATCTTCTATTTCTAAATTTATGGACACATGAAATTCTACTCTCCTAAAGATAATAATATAATGGTGTTTGATGTCATTGTCGTACCTATTCTTACAAGTGCTCATCTGCTACTCTATAAAGTCAATTCTTGAACGTTTGTTGCTTAATTACAATTGTTCAGAAGTAAAATATATAAAGGAGCGGATGTCCTCTCATAACGTTCAGATGTCTACTTCTATGTAAAAGTGAAGACGCAGACGTTCGTTATATAAGTATGGTCATCTGTTTTTATGTAATGACTTATACATAAACATCGGCAGGTTGGGGCGAATGTTTGGAAGACATTTTTTAACGCAAAACAAGATTGCAAGATTTGGCTTGTTCATAGTTGAAGGTTTTTTTTAGTTAAATACTCTAATAAAATTGATTATTAGGAAGAATTAATCTAGATTTCTTGAGAGGGGCATATAGGTCATTCCCAATGTCAACCGTTTCTCGCGTTAATTAGTCCAATAATTGTAATTAAAAATAATAATTATATTGACTACATTAATATAGATTATAGTACTATAACTTAGTAAGTACGCTATCCGTCTATGAGGAAGAACTAAGCGAAGTTTCGCCCGCCACTCTCTTGTAACCACCCCAGTTACAAATCGGCAGTCGGGAACTATGCCCATAACGGACTTTTTTGCCGGCGAGATTGCCGCTGAGCTTCTCAAAATGCTCATAACGATTTCCCGCAAATGCTGTCACTGCAAGTCGAGTGCGGAGCGGCTCATTATCTCCATTGAAGAGCTCCTTCCTGCATTTCAAGAGATCAAATACTCCGGCGTTGAGTTACCGGCTTTACGCCAGTCCCAGCTCGACCGTATCAGTGAGACGCTGATTCAAGGGAAAGAGCTCGCCGGAAAGATTATAAACTCCAGCCGGTGGAACGTCTACAAGAACTTACAGTTGGCGAGAAGGATGGAGAAGCTTGAAAAGGCCGTTTCCCGCTTCGTGAAAGGTCCAATGCAGATTCATATTCTGGCCGATGTTCACTATTTGAGGTTTGAGACGGCGGAGCGATTCGACCGGCTCGAAAGGTCTTCCCGTCTGTTGGAGAAGCAGCTAGGGTCGATCAAGATTGGGGTTAGCGGAGGAGGAGGAGGTGGGTGGTGGGTGGAAGAGGCGTTTCGAAGGGCTGAAGAAGAGGAGAGATGGGAGAGTGGCTCGATGAATTTGAAAGTGGGTTTAGAAGCGGGGAAGAGGATGGTGAAGGAAATGGTGATTGGGAGGGTTGGGTTAGGAGTTTTTGGGATTTTTGGAATTGGGGGTTCGGGGAAAACCACATTGGCTCGAGAGTTTTGCAGAGACATTGAAGTTCGAAGTGAGTTCAATTATAAGCAGCTACTAGCTAACGATATTTTCTTTCCGAAACGTTTTCTTTTCATAGTCTGCTATCTCCCTTCTTTTTCATCCTTGGTGAATTTTTGTTCTTAATATTAGTAGCTTCTTGATGGCTTTCACTTTTGATCAATGGCTGTAACTCAATTTTTATGCATAACTTTACCAGGCTACTTCAAAGAAAGAATTTTATTCCTGACGGTATCACAATCCCCAAATGTAGAGCAACTTAGAGCGAGGATTTGGGGATTTGTAATGGGCAACGATGGTTTTTATGAATCTGATGGGATTCCACAATGGTCTTTACAGCATGAATGGAGGAGTCTAACTCAAACTCTAGTGGTTTTGGATGATGTGTGGTCGCTCTCTGTTCTTGAACAGTTGATTTTGAGAGTGCCCGGCTGCAAAACCCTTGTCGTTTCTCGATTTAAATTCCGTTCCGTTGTCAATGCTACTTATCAAGTAGAATTGTTACGGAAAGAAGATGCATTATCTTTGTTTTGCCACGCTGCTTTTGGTCGAGAGTCAATCCCCTTTACTGCTGATGAAAAATTGGTCAATCAGGTACTATGCGTTTACCCTTTATTGAAAAACCTCCATGGTATGGATGAGTAGAAAGATGCTTTGAATTGAATCTTTCTTCAGTTTTTGAAGTTATATTCTATTGAAAATGTATTGTACAGGTTGTGAACGAGTGTAAAGGCCTGCCACTGGCTCTTAAAGTTATAGGAGCATCGCTGAGGGAGCAGAGTGAATTGTTTTGGATGAGTGCGAAGAACAGATTGTCGAGAGGGGAACCTATTTGTGAATCCCATGAAAGTAAGTTGCTTCAGAGGATGGCCATAAGTGTCGAATATCTTCCTGCGAAGGTTCAAGAATGTTTCTTGGATTTGGGTTCCTTTCCTGAGGACAAGAAGATTCCCCTCAACATTCTCATCAACATGTGGGTTGAGATACACGATATTGACGAAGAAGAAGCTTTTGCTATTCTTGTAGAACTTTCCGACAAGAATCTTCTCACCTTAGTGAAAGATGCGAGGTAAGGAAGTAAAAAAACTTTAGAATTTTTGTGATTTAGCTGTTGCTAAAATTGCTAATTCTGTGACATTTTCAGAACTGGAGACATTTATGGCAGTTACTATGATATATTTGTGAGGCAACACGATATTTTGAGGAACTTGGCCCTTTATTTGAGCAGTAAGATGCCTGTAAATGACCGGATACGATTGCTGATGCCGAGAAGAGAAGCACAACTTCCAAAAGAATGGTTAAGGAATTCAGATCAACCATTTCATGCCCAGATTGTTTCAGTTCATACAAGTATTACTATTCCTGTCATCTTCACTTAACAAAATTAGGGTAAAGTACAATTTAGATAATACTGTTTGGGATTATTTACAAATTATGATTTAAACTACTATTTTGACAGATCAAACCTCCTTTCAACTACGAGCAATTTGGGCATTGCTGGTAATTTATCCATTAAATCTAGCACGTATATATCACGTTTTCCAATTAAATATTTTAACCTAATTTTGAACTCTATCGATCTTCTCTTGTCAAAAGATCGATAGAGTTCAAAATCAAGTTAGAAATAGCCAAATATGTTGGATATCAGGTTAAAATATTTGATTAAATAAAAAAAGTGGTATATACGTGCTATATTAGACCGATAAATTGACAAAAAAGATGTCCAAAATGCTGATAGCACAGGAGTAGAATTTCAATTTGTCAAAAAGTAGTTTAACGTGATCCCAAACGTAAGGGTCTATATTGCGCTTTATCTGAAAAATTATATCCACTTATAACTAAAAGCTTCTTGGCTTTATGCTCACCTTCAATTTGCTTTTATCATTAGGTGAAATGAAGGAAAATGACTGGACCAATATGCAATTTCCTAGTGCAGAAATTCTTATTTTCCATTTCTCTGCCACTGAATACTTTTTACCTCCGTTCACAGACAGCATGCCTAGGCTAAAGGCAATAATCATCATAAACTATAATACCTCCATTGCAACCCTTCACAACATCTCAGTCTTTGCTGGTGTGGCCCAACTGAGGAGCCTTTGGCTTGAAAAAGTTTCAGTTACTAAATCATCTCATCTCATTGTGCCACTGAAAGAGTTGCAGAAAATAAATCTAGTCCTCTGCCAGATCAATAACATCCTCAACGGGTCAGCGATGGACTTACCCCAACTCTTCCCACAACTTTCCGAGCTCACAATTGATTACTGCGACGATTTGACCGAGCTTCCTCCGAGCATTTGTGAAATGCCGCTCCTCAACACTTTAGGCATCACAAACTGTCACAATCTCCATCGACTGCCGGCCGATTTGGGTAAAGTCAGATCACTACAAACCTTGAGATTATATGCTTGTCCTGCTCTGAAGACTCTTCCACCAGCCATTTGTGAGCTCTCATGGTTGAAGTTCATGGACATCTCTCAGTGTATTAATCTGATATCCCTTCCTGAAGAGATTGGTAAAATGGCCGGCTTGGAGAAGATTGACATGAGGGAATGCTTGCAGATTCAGAGGCTGCCAGAATCGGTCATGTATTTGCAATCACTCCATCGGGTTGTTTGCGATGAAGAGGTCAGTTGGCTGTGGAAAGATGTGGAGGGTGCCTTGCCTGATCTTCATGTTCTGGTTTCTGAGAAATCCTTCGATCTGGACTGGCTTCATGAATAATCTGTTTGATGAAGATTTTTATGTACAAATTTATTACCTTCTTCCTCTGTTTTTTTGTGAAAAAAATAAAAAAAATGCAGACTTGGAGAGGATTGTCAAGAATCTAATTATGATTATTTGATTATAATCTAATAATTTAAAAGATAAAATAAAATTTAAATGGAGTCGTTTATAAATTAAATTTAAAAATATGCTAATAATCCTTTGGTTTGGATTTGTTCCTCTTAAAATAAAATTAAAATTGAAACTACAAGAATTTTGATAAATAAATTTAAATGATGAGAACTAAATACAAACCAACTTTATAGTAATAACACATTTTACCAATTAGGTTTTTATAAATGGAACATTCACCTTTTGGGTTATCAGTGATTTTAATTTTGCCGTTAATTTATCAATTATCAAGTGTTTTAATTCGAAATCTAATATTTCTTACGATTTTTAACGTAATTTCAAAATCTGTAGATTTTTCTACCGAGTTTAAAATCAGCGTAAATGAAATAATATTGAATTAAAAACATAATATAAACGTACTAAATTTAACAGATGACAATATTTAAGTGGTTGATAATTAAAAGATATATTCTATTCATTAAAAAATTAATAATAATTAATGTATAATTTGCTAATAGCCTTTAACATTATAATCAATATTGACCAACACCTTTGTCTTTTTTATTTGTCTTTTAAAATAAAAAATTAGTTTAACCAAAAATGAAAAGCTCAAAATAACCTTAAAAGTTGCAAATTTAATGTTTTTAATTACTAATTTGCCTCTTATTTTGTTTTACAGCATTGTCAGACACGTCCTTGAACTTCAAATAATTACTTACAGTCACAGGCTTAAGTAGATCCCTTCAAATTTAGACAAAAATGAATGCTTAGGGATAAAGTAGTCTTTTCCGTTATCAAAAGTATCATTTTCTTTAAATCTTTCAAGGAAAGCGAAAATGTCATATTAACAGTCAAAGGTTGAAAAATGCTCTTTCCTTCGCAGCCTTGCAATTCCTCCTTCCAGGAGCTTTCCGCCATTGCTCTCTCTCTCTCTCTCTCTCTCTCTCATCCAAAGAAAAGAAACCCTGAATTAAGAAAGAGAGAGAAAAGCAAGTTGCCTTCTTAAAAAAAACAGGAATCGACCGACCAATCAAGCCTCACTGACAAGGACGGATCTGCATTGTTTCTTCGCGGGTTAGACTTTGAGAAAATGGGTGTGAAGCTTCGTCTGCCAATTAGTCTTTGCGAGGTGGATGATGAACTCATTAGCCTTTCCCCCTGTTCCCACTTCCCTTCTATTACTTTAATAATTGTATGCAAAAGAAACAAAATTGACTCGTCGTTCCTGCTGGAAGTTGATTCTGCAACTCCCTCTGTCAAATCAGAAGAACTCGATTGAATTTTACTAAACTGAATTGAATTGGATAAACAAATCATGCACGCTTCTTTTATCATTGAAGAGCGAGTGTCGAGAACAAAAACTGGTGGACTGTGTTAGAACTGGGCCTTCTGGGTGTATGCTAAACCAGGCTACATGATATTCATATGGGATTAAGTAGATCTGTTGAGTAGAATAATTAGATTCATAAGACTTCTTCTCATCAATGCTCTTGAAAGAGATAATCGCAGAACAAATCATAACATTAAAACATCTTCAAAGCGCGACTGGGAGTAGTAGTAAGTCGCAGCAGAGATCAATCTCTAAAGCTTAAAAGGTGAGTCACAACACACGCACAGCTACGGGACTGGCTTCATTCTACAGCATATACAACAAGATCAGAACCTAAAAAGAGACATCAGATAAATCTTGTGGGCATGAACTCGTTTATTCTAAGAGGAAGACTATAAAATTCGTCATTTCTAGGATCTCCATTCCTGTTCTGGAAAGGCATCCACCATGGAACTCCTCTTTCATTGGCCGTGTGAGCAGCATCGAGCGTGTTATCAAGCAAAGTCCCGACGATTATTGCCACAGTTGGAGGTGAAGAGAAGATCGTGTTTAAAATGTCATTGAACTGCAAGCATTATAAAGTTTATTCAAACAACAAATTGACTATACGACACAAGAAAGTTTATAACTCAACAACTTACCCATCCAGCATTCGTTCGAACTGGGCCATGGCCGTCTGCTGCCGTATTTGTGACAAAGTACTGAGGTATCGATATCCCGAGAAACAAAGTGAGGCCTAATACGTAGATGTTTCTCATAGAATTGTTGTTTGCGAATTGGCAGAAGGAGATTCCAATTGCAGCTGGAGAGAGTGAAAGGATAAAGAAGGTCAAAATACCAGTCCAGGTATTAATAGTCAATTAAAACGAAAAGTCCCCATCATTCACTCACCAACGATGCCGAATAGAACACAGTAAATGGCAGCGAAAATGGGTAGAGGGATAGAAGCAAAGAAGGCACCAAATTTCCCTGAATAAGCAACGTAATAAGATGAGATAATACAGACAATACCAGACATAGTACGAGAAAATTATAGGTGAAAATCTCGATATTTGACGAGACAAACCAAATATGGAGAAGAAGATCATGAAAGCAGTCGATATTTGTACGACCCTCCTGCTTCCAATGCGCGTCAAACCAAGGAGGCCGGCATTTTCACTAAAATATAGTTCAAACAAGTCACAAAAATAATACTCTTCCTACTTTCCAGTAATCTTAACGGGCTGCTTGTCAAATAAATATGTTTATCATTACTTACACCGAGGCAGCAGAACCAACAATGGAGCCGAAAATGCCCTCGAGAAACATGCCAATACCCTGCACTCAAAAATTTGATCATCATTTTTGAGGTTAAGAAATGATCAAGCTATTGAAGAAATCACAAACTTACCTGCCAGCCAATGGTACGGCTTAAAACGTGCGCTGGAGGAGGCGTGGCGCCTGAGAGCCGTGCTGCTGCAAAAAGAGTTCCAGTGGTCTGCAATGAGTAAAAAGAACACATCAAAACAATCGATTCATCTTCGTATTTGGAGAAATTAAGATTCCAAATAAACCTCAGCCGATGAAACAAGTGCAGCCCCCATCATTCCAAAGACATGGCTTGCTCGAAAAATTGGAGTGCCCCACTGAAACGGATACGGGATTTTAATCCTACAGTGAAAAGGGTCAAAAGGCAGTCTAATAAGTAGAGAGAGACAAAGAGTAGTTGTTCTAATTATTCATAATATTTACCACGGGGCTGAGGACATGAGATAAGAGCGATCTGTCCGACAACTCTGTTTAGTCGTCTCTCCAACATTGTTGTAAGCCCCGGAAACTGTAAGAATAGCGGCAAACACCCAAACAACGCCAATGCAGAAAAGTAGACCAAATCTCTCGAGTGCAACTTCGATACGAAAATGGATGCGCCTCAGATACTGTAATTAAGAAAAAGAGCTGTTCAATTCACGCACAAGAGAGTACAAGGAGCTAATTTTACATTTGGAGGAGAGAGAGAACCTGTTGGCAGACTACAAGTAGAATCAGCATAGGCAGGCCAATTTCGACACAACTCGCCAGCTGAACAGAAAATGAGAGAGTCATGTGTTTGTATGTTCACCTGTCAAATATCAACAAGGCAAAATAGTTTGTTTTGAGGAGAAATACCATAGGGAACCCTCTCATGAAAAGGCCAAGACCAACCACACAAACGAAAGGAACAATCACAATGGGGCTAAACAATCTGGAAGTTCAAGGAAAATACAAAAATTAGAGAAAAAACTATGAAGGCCAAATTACTCGAAGAGACAAAGAGAGAATTTTCGAGAGTACCTAGTCAAATTCCCCCATGTCTTACTATAACCGATGATGATGTTAATGCAGGAAGAAACGATTAGAGATCCCTGAATCGTTCTCATATTGTTTTTAAATCGCTGCAACCACCCATATTTCAATTAGAAAAAATATATATAGATTTTCCACTTTCGAATCAATTCACATGTAATTTACGCTATAATTCAAGTTTCATATCAAGAATGAAACTTCCCCAACAAAATTCCATTGCCAAACTTGGCATACCTCGTGTTCAGACGCAAATGTTTGATCAGAGACATCATTAATGATCGATAGTACTGGAAGAGAGAAGGCAAATGAAGCTCTCATAACAGAAGGAAGCCTCGATCCGAGAGTCGTTTGTAGCAAAGTGTTTATTCCGGCCGTAAAGAGTAAGGTCTGGATTACTCGGGCTTTATCACCCTGCTCAGACGTTTGAGAAATGAAAACTTGTTAGACAAAATACGAAAGAAAAATGTGATTTCATTCAATTCAACAGAGTGGAGATTATTTACATGATTTCCTCCCATGCTAGGCACGAGAATAGTGGCAATCAAAACTACAGTCCCAAGCATCACTATATAATGTTGGAAGGCCAGTAAAACAGCTTCGGCTGTGAAATTATGAATATGCAATGAACTTAGTAGGAGAATGGAAAGAATCTCTCCAGGAAAATCCTTTCAGGATAGAGTTTATATGAAAGATAAAGAAGTTGAAGCGTATTTAAACAGAGCTCCTCAGGAGAAATTGAGGGCAGAAATGAATCTATCCGAATTAGTAACAGAAAGTGCAGCTCTGTTTAAAAATCATACAAGCGATGTTATAAACAATGAATATTAAAAAAAAAAAAAAAAAAAAGAAGTGAAATCAAGAATATCTAAACGTGATATGTAGCTGTAATCTAGATTCAGTATAAAGAAACCATGGAGGTTCAAGACGCAGCTCCAAAAAACATCTGAACTCAACATGACAAATTAACTATACCTAAAAAGCTTACCCCTCCTAAGTTAAAAATCATTCCTTTACCAACTTTCATGAGCTGTTAATCTATTTTCTTTTTAATGAAGGAAGATGACGAGAGATCAAGGGTTGAGAGAGGGAAACCGAGCAGTTATAAGGAAGATTAAGAGAGATCAAGGGAGGAGAGAGGGAAACTAACGCCAGGAAGGGTTTGAATGGATGCAGTATTGAAGCTGCAGGAGTTGCTCCGCCGGAGCCCAAGTTGGACCCTTCGATAACGCTAAATTAGGCGGTGCGGGCGGCGGAGCAGCTACCGGTGGTGGTGGGTGGTGATTGTTCGCCGTTTCAACCATTATTTCCCGCTTCCTTTGAAGGAAAACCCTCAGCTATCGGAGAAATGGAAGCTCAAACAAGGTTCACGATTCTTCAAACCCACTAAAGAATAGACCGTAACGGTGGAAGAACCATAAACGGAAGTGCACACGAACCCCACCAAACTTTTACTACGTATTTATACAAAACATAAAAACAGAGTATTGAATTAGTGTCAGTTCATCTCTCTCTTATTAAAACCTAAGCTCATCCATCTCATCGAGGGAGTAAGAGAGTAACGGAGACGAAGAAGGAAAGGGAGGAGGAAAGTGAACAGCGTTAACTCAAAGTTAAGGCTGTCGTCTACTGAGGAACACCTACACACCTTGCAGAAGTTTCGGTCTTCGAGGACGGGTCATTTCATTTCAAACCTCATTTACAGAAATATTTACGATTTTACCCCAGACTCCTAACCAAAAATTATCATTTTTCTATTTATATATAATATATTATTATAAAAAAATATAATATCGTAAATAATACACCAACCAATCATTTATAATTACGTTCGCAATTAGAGTCAGAAAAAAGGAGAGAAGAAGCACAATTTAATCCCAAGTTACATATAATTAATTATTTATTATATTATATAATAAAGTTGGTACAAAGCCAATGAAAAAGACAAAAGAACCCATGATTTTGATTGGGATCACACAATGGCCACCACTTGATCCCAACTTAAGAGTAAAAGACAAAGGCTACCTTACGTCTATTGCAGGTAGACCCATACTTTGGTCAATTTTACACCCATGAGATTAAATGTTAAGGAAAGGGAGAGGAGGGGGGGATGGATTTATTAGTAGTTTCTCATCAAAATGTACCTTTCTGCAAGTAGTTTTAAACTCCCTAGTTTGTGCTACTTGTCAATAATTATCTTTTGAAATCATATTTTATGTTGGTAGGATGATGTGAGAGAGTGGTTGTTGCGCAATTACGTAGCAAATGAAGGGGCATTGTGGCCTGGGAGGAAGAGACATGTGAGACCCACGTTCAAAGTTAATAATCCTATCCAGTATCCTCTCTTATTGTGTGGATACGTGGCAACAAAATACAATTTGATCACAAAGCCCAACAAGCTATGCCTACTTTCTACCTCAATTATTTGAATTTCCCGCAAATATTTTATTCGAATATTTGGAGATGGCAAATGAGTGCAGTCTCGGCTCGTTTAATTGTGGCTTGTGAGCCAATTTCGATTGAACTTATTGTTTTTTGGGCGGGCCAGTTAGGCTTAGATGGTTGAGCTCACTAGCCTTGGTTCAACTTTTTCAGGTTGAGTTCTGTCGGCTCGTTTGTCATTTCTACCTTCAAATGCACTTCATTTGATTATATAAAATGTTATGATGAAAGTTTAATCGATGAAAGTAAGTTATTAAACCAACATTCATCATTCTAAATGAGCTTTTTTTTATTCTTTATCTAGTGATTTCAGATAAATCTCATTGTTAACTAAATTAATTAACTCAAAATTAGTTATTGAAATATTAAATTCAGCAAAATATGATATTTGTATATCTTTTTAGTCAATAGTTTTTGGTTATGTTGTTCTCGAGTATACATTTATTATAACTACATCATATGTGTATGTTGGAAATACAACGTTTGATAACAAATTAAGAAATGTTATAAGATCCACATAATCAAAGCATTAATGAAAAAAACATATCCATGTGAGCATTGCTCCATTCCCACCACCCATTTATTTCCTCTCTCTTGATCTCTCCCTCTTTCCTTCCTCCTCTTTATTTCTTCTATAAATACTACATTTCTTCTTTATTTTCTTTTTCATTCTTTTAATCTCTTACTTCTTAATTTGTATAATTTCATCAATAATATGCAAAGTTAAATATTTATAATGATATTTTTGTAATATATTTTTTAGTGGATCGTCTTAAATATTTTTTTTTCTTAAATACATGTCATTTTATATATTAATAAAATAATATTGTTAATTGAATGACTAATTATTAGAAATTATAATAAAAAATAATTATTATAATTTTAATAACTAACTTTTAAAACAAAATACATTATGTTAATATAAATAGAAAATATTTATATATTCTCGACTCATTAGACTTGTTTAGTCAGCTTGACTCGATTTGACTTATTTAATTTATCGCTTATGAATCGGTTCAGGTTGAAATTTTTTTTAAGCATACTCGTTAGACTCGACTCGTTTAACTAGCCAAATTTTTTTGGGTTCGAGCTCGCTTGACTTGACTCAGCTCGGGGTTGAGTGGTGCATTTGTCACCTCTAAATATTCTTGTGTCCTGCTGTTTTTAGAATAATTAGGAAGCACATGGTGGAGACATAAAAGAAGGAAAATGAAGAAGAAACAATTTAAAATGCGTTGATCTTGACTCGGTAGAGACGACCCTAAAATGTTGAACATCTGAAAATGTTTGGTAATTGGCTCGAATTTGTTGTATTGAAATTATTTTTATAAGACTCATCTCTCTCCAACCAATTATTCTTAGCGTAATTTGAATATATTTTATGCATGAATTTGAAGTGTCATGGCTGGAGTTTTATTATTCAACGGATGCAGAGAGGGAGAGGATTCTTGGGCGCTGGACTAGTCTGCTAGTGGGTTCAGAACGCATCCCATGAAGACCAATCTTCGTGTAACGTCTTCTTTGATATAGAAGAGGAAGGGGTGGTCAGCTACGAAGTCCACAGTAGAACGCAGTCGCAGACACTGCTGTTCGATCATCACACCACAAACAGCTGCAGCTTCAGTGCCTTCTTCATTCACTTCCATGAAAGACGCATGGAAAATCTTCGACACAAACGGTTTCCATGGGAACGGGGAATCCACCATCTCCGTTTAACAACCCATTCCGAAAGGGGAAATAAGTCCTAATCTTTTTATAATCTCAGAAGCTTCAAACTCAGAGGAGATTTTAAACTTTGGGATCCGAAATTCGCCAACCGGCAATGATTGAAGTCCAAAGTCGAAGAAGTTTGGCTGTGACAAATTTCCGATCAAAACAGCGAGACCATCTCTTGCATCCGGGAGAAGAATATACATCGAGAAACGCCTATTCTTATCTTCAATATTTTCATATGGAAGCCTTAGAACTTTTGAGTCCATTGAAGGCACCTATCCACCGATCCTGTCGGCTCGTCATGAAGGGCGCCTGAACTGAATTTCCACCTACAAGGTGGAAGCTATGGAATTTAGTTTTTGAGGGATCAAACCTCTGAATCCGGTCCCATGCCCCCTTGAAGTAAAGAGCATTATCTAAGATGAGAATGGCATCGCAGTTGACAGACCCACTAGGAAGAACCTGTTTGACTAGGCCACGAGTCTTCTCTTCTGCCCACGGATTCACTTCACGAACAGTGTCTTCACCCTTCAATAATTTCATTATCATAAGAAAGCAACGATTTTATCTAGAAAAGAGAAAAATGGCGGCACGAACCTCATTGGAGAACTAGAATTCTCCCACGGCTAGTTTCTGCGATTCTTTGTATTGAGAATCGAACGCAAAACAGAAAAAGAAAACTGTGGAAGCAGAAACACTAAGATTTAAGTGGAAAACCCTAACGGGAAAAAACTTCGGGCAGATGAGAAATCACTAAGTTGGAAATCAAGGTACAATGAGTTTTGCGACTCAAGCATTAATGTATAGAGAAACTAAATAACCCTAATATTGGATATGAGCTCGACACGGCCCAACTAGAATTCGGGTTACTCCAAACTTTAACAATCTCCACCTTGACACGAATTCCACTTGAGAGATCCAATGCAAGCTTCAAGGCCCACCCCAAAACGAATCTAGAACATTGAACTCTGACAATCTCCATCTTCAAAGATATTCCAGTGTAAGGTGAACGATCTGCAAAACTCCAACGAAAAATAATCTCCTCTTCTACAAGGCCCCTGATGGGCCAACTCAATATCTGGTACTGATTAAGTTTAAGCCCTGATTAAACTTGAGAGACACACTCGGAGAGAAATCACATCTTCTCTATTGTACCACCGAATTATCAGAGATGTGGCAACGAACAGCATGTGAATATGCTGAAGACTCCCCACTGGAATCTATACCCTCGAACACACTCAATGCGTGACCCACTGTAGATGTTTCACCATATCCCCGTGGAGCTTTACCCTTATTCTTGGTTCTGCCTTTGACGATACCTCTCTGACGTGAAACTGTAACTGAAACTAGTGACGATGTGGTGACTGCATCACGCTAAACATCTGTAATAGGCTGACGTATCAGCGCTGATGTGGATTCAGAACTCAACTTGAACTTCACCTAAGAACCTGACTTCCTCTGAGTCTTCTCCGACAAACCTTTTGAAGGTGAATTCACAAACTTTGTAGCCTGATTACCCGTCACTGTAGAACCCTGTAATACATACAAATTTGCAGAGCTTCTGTGTACCTTTAACTTTACGAGCGCACCCCTACTAATCTTTATACCTCCACCTACAGCGCTGTACTTGTAACCTTTCGAATCCAGAGTACTCAACGAGATCAGATTCTTCTCTAACTCGGGAATATGTCGCACGCTACCCAGTGTCCTCACAACTCCATCAAACATTCTGATTCTGACTATACCAATACCAGCTATCTTGTAAGGTGTGTTATTGCCCATTAACGCAGCACCTCCTGAAACAGTCTCATATGCCATAAACCAATCCCGATTGTAGCACATATGAAACGAACACGCTGAATCTAGAATCTACTCCTTGTTTGGCTTTGAGTTTCCCTCTGACACTATTAAAAGATCTCCATCACTATGGTCTTATTCTTCTACGACAACAACATCACTGGACGTCATCGATTGTTTTCCCTTCTCAACTCTCTTTAACTCATTCTGCAATTTATGGCACTCGGTTTTAATGTGACCCCTTCTCTGACAGAAGTAACAGGTTCTATCTCGGTACCTTGACTTTGATCTACCCTTCGAACTCTGAACACTTTCACTGTCTTTGTTGTTTGAATATCTTATTCTACCCCGAACGACGAGTCCCTCACCTCGACACTCAAATTCCACAACGAGTTGCTTCATCTTTTCCTTTGACAACAAGGAACCATAAACCTCTTCCAAAGTTAGACTGTCTCTACTGTACAAAATTGTATCTCTGAAAGCACCATATAAAGCAGATAACGAGCATTGTAGAATCAACCTCAAATCCTTCTCATCGTGCATCACATAGTCTCCAAATCTGAAACTAATTCCTTGAATGCAGCCAAATGCTCTGTAATAGAGGCTTCTTCCACTAACTGATGAGAATATAACCGCTGTTTCAAATGCAGCTTACTCGTCAGGGTTTTCTTCATACATAATTGCTCTAATCTGAACCATAAATCAGTGGCAGACCTCTTGTTCAAAATATCCTCCAAAATTTGATTTGACAAATGCAAACATATCATAGATAGGGCTTTTTGATCCTTTCGAAGTTTCTCCTCTTCACTCCATGACGTGGGCATTTTATCTAGCCCTTACAAGACGTCGTCTAAATCCATCTGTGCGAGCACATCTCGCATCTTCATCTGTCATAACTGAAATCTCGTATTCTGATCCAACAACGGAATACCGAATTTCATTGAACTAATCCTGCCCAAAAATTTCAGAAATTTTTCCACAATTTCTGAACCCAAAATATCTGTTACAAAACTTCGATGCCCAGATAAATTAATATTCCAATCAAATTATCTTAAAAAATAATCGAACCAAACAAAGGTAAATTATTTTTCAGAAATCCTCCAACTTTCTCTCCACTATTCACTGCCCAAAGCAACTCAGGGCTTCCTGCGGGACGACGGACGGTGACTGCTGGAGGCTTGTCGGCGGCAGGAGGACTAATCGGCGGGTGAACCTCTGAACAGAGATGGCAGTCGGCAACGGACGGTAACGGATGACGGACGAACAGAGTTTTCTCTCTCTGTTCTTCGCTGGACGGACGGCGGACTCTGTCCCGGTCGGTGCGGCGGTGGTTGCTCTTCTCCTCGACGACGACAGCCCGCGGCGATTGCGAGATCGGCTCTTCGCTGGAGAAATGCGGGCTGCTCCTTCTGTTTTCTTCGAGGAGGACGACGCAGCAGGGGAAAGTTCCCCCCCTCTTTTTTTTTTTTTTTAATTCTTTTTCCAAAATTTGTAATTTTTCACAAAAATTACAATACTCGCAGACGTTCGATCCAAGTACGAAAACTCTAACTCCGCTCTGATATCAACTATTGGAAAATTGATATAGAGAATTTCACCTGGACTCTGATACCAATTATTGAAAAATTGATATAGAGAATACTCGACCAGGCTCTGATATCAATTATTGAGAATCGAACGCGAAACAGAAAAAGAAAACTGCGGAAGTAGGGACACCAAAATTCACGTGGAAAACCCTAACGGAAAAAAATCATAGACAGAAAAGAAATCACTAAGTTAGAAATCAAGGTACAATGAGTTTTGCGACTCAAATATTAATATATAGAGAAACTAAATAATCCTAATATTGAATATGAGTCTGATCCAACCCAACTAGAATTTAGGTTACTCTGAACTCTCACTTTGAAAAGTGGGTTTCAAAGAAAGAGAACGGATAACCCAAACCCCGTTTGCAGAGGAGATGCGGGGTCTGCCGAGAGAGTAAGCGTCGGCTAAGACGCTGGAAGCAACCTGAAGTAATTGAGATGGTCGATCGAATTGGAGCCGAGAAACGAAAGAATCTCATCCAATTTGGGTCTACTGGATCCAGCAGCGATCAGACTGAGCATGAGGTGAATGGACAACGGGGAGAAGATGAGGTTCGAGCCATTGCAATTTTGCTGCAACAAACGTTCGGTAATGAGCAAACCAAGCTGAGTTTGGCGGTCGATAAGTTCTTGGAACTGCATCACCAGACGTCAATGCCTTGCTCTTCATTGACGCTGATTCTGCACTTCTCTTCTCCATTTTGATGAAGGAGATGGAAAAGAAGAACGACGACTTGACCTACTCAAAATTTACAAATAGCATAATTTAAATAATTTAATCTAATAATTATAACTTAATCTCCGCAACCCAATAAGTGATGTAACAAATTTAACTCAAAGTGACGTATACGAGGCCATCATTGATAATCTAACGCGATAAAATAATGATGGCGAATTAATAATTGACCCTATTTTGTGATTAATGATAAATTAATCATTAACGTATTTTTACTAACAACTTAACTACTAAACTATGATAAATAGCTGTTGTAAATATTAACGTTAATTTTTTGAGAACCCGCAGTGGAAAAGAGTTAATGCCCATGAAAAAACTGCAATAACTGGTAATTTTATAGACTTTCAGTGGAAAATAGTTAATATTCATGGAAAATGGACTTGAGAAAATACTTTTTAAGTTGATTTTAAATTTTTTTAGTTTTATAATTCAAAAGATTTTGTAAAAGAAATTAAATGTTTTAGATTTCGGATAATTTAGAATTTTTTTATTTTTCATAGAAGAATCACAATTTTTTTGTATTTGTCTGTGTTTTTCTACGAAGAAGATAACAAATTTTTTTTTATTTGTAGACTTTCCTAAGTGGAAAGACAACTTTCCTCTGCGGAACATTGTCTTTCCGCAGCGGAAAGTCGTCTTTTTACAGAATAAAGTTGTCTTTCCTCTAGAAAAAGTTTGTCTTTCCTATGTGGAAAGACGACTTTCCTGAACTATATTTCAATGACTCACTTTATACAGTAGAAAGACAACGTTCTGCAGAGGAAAGACAACGTTCCGCAGATGACCGACACAGCTCTTTAACGAAAAACGTAACCGCGATGTTTACTCCATCCATTTCCTGTAATTCAGTATTTAAGTTATTAGCGAAAATTATTCAATGGTTAACTTGTCATTGATACCAAAGTACAGTGGTTGATTTGTTTCCAATCAAGCAATGTGTACACGCCACTGTTAAATAGTGCGACTATTAATAGTTTACTTCTTTTATGACTAACATATTCGGTGAAATGCAAAGAACCCATTTTGAGCAACAATGTCAAGAACTCAAAGTTAGGTTCTTTTTGAGCTTAAACATAATGTATTCAAGCCTGGGCTTCATCACATCAGGTCTATTGTCTGTTCTACATTCAGTCGTACCACAGTGCTCCTGGAGCGATCTTCCAGCAGCAGCCAATTGCTGCTCGTTTAACACAAATGTATATGATTGTTGGTGCATGCGTACAGTAAATTGTATATTAGTTCAACTAATGAACCTCTGCCCAGAATAAAAACCAAAAAATGAAGTTATTGCACTTAACCCGTTCTTCCAAAATCATCCATCCCCATAAAACACGAAAGAGAAATCCTAAAATCAAGAACCAAACACCATATAAAAGCTCATTAGATTGTATTTTGGTTTGGCTTTTCTGTTCAAGTAAGGCTGCAGATCAAGCTGATGAAGCTATGACGTTGTAGGGGACTGATGTTTTGCTGTAAACGCATAGATGAAATGAAAATGGCCTTGTAAATTCATTGATCATAGCTTCTATTGCTATAAGATGTCTAAGGTTAAAGCCTCAGATGGTACAAGGGCAGAAGGAAACTTGGTGAATGAAATGTTCGACAGTAAATTACTCCAAGTAGTAGTAGATTCTACTACAATGAAAGGCCTCACCTTTTTAACAGCAAGCGGCTTTAATTTCTCATTTTCAACCACTGCAAACACCTCAAACCAAGCTCGTTCGATAGTAGGCCGTGTTCTCCAATCCGCCATTAAACCCTTCACACTTTCATTATCACCAACCTTCCTTTCCAACTCTACATGGAATCGAATCATGGATAAAGCCTCCATTGTTCCTTTAACAAAAACAGGACATCGGTTTTTCTGGATAATATGACTAGAAAACCAGCTCAATGTATTCTTCAGCATGGGGTTTAGGGAACCAACCGGAGAAATTTCCTTGATGTATCTATGGCTACTCTGGCACTTGTCTGCTAACAACTGGATCGTCTCTTTGGAAATAAAAGTAGTTCTTATATGAGAATTTGCATTGTGTGACTTATATGCGATTATTTTTGCAGACCCTATGATGCGGATAGGTAGTAAGGGAGGACATAATGAATCCCAAAAGGAGTAAAAGTGATTTTTCTCCATGGTAATGGAAGTGCTGTGGTTTAGCAGTTTACCAAGGTCAGAGGCGTGAAACACGGAGACTTCTCGAGCTCCACTCACTTCAAGTATTATGCCTTCACCGACGATTAGTCGTTTCAAACCAAGGTGCAGAATATTCATCTGAAGATCGAGAAAGAAGTTTACGTTAATAATAGCATTAATAGAAAAGCTTTATGTACATCCAAGATGGAATTCTCAAAATTTGATTGATTATCCAAGGGTAAACTGAGCCCATTACTTATTCTCTTCAGTACAGAGTTAGCCTTTGCTATAAAATTAATGCCATTTACAGCCATACCAATTCAGTATACAAAAGACATCATATCAACTCAACGGATAGCATAATCAGTGGAGCAAAACAATGTTGAAATGGACAAAAAATGGCTTAATGCGACCGTACAATATCATAAACAGTTCTGCATAAACAGTTCTGATGAAGATGACAGGGGATAAACAGGATTTCATATCCTGTCGATGGGAGCAACATAACACTCACAATCTAAACATGCTAATGCAATAAATGATCAAGAAGGGTTTAGTGTAAAAAATGTGTATAAACAAGGCTGAAACAGTTCAGATACAAAAAATAAGCAGACAGCTTCCAGCTTCAGTGAATTCCAATTGTAAAAGAAACGGAGCTTGAAACATAAAATGGAACATACAGGTAGCACGAGGGAGAGGAGATCATCGCCTTCAACCCGCAAATCAAATGGACCCTGCACTTTAAACGAGCTAAGTACAGCCAAGGAATCAACTTCCCTAATTAAAGAGGCGAAATCGGTCTCAGCTTTTGCGGCGTCATTCCAAGAAGAAATCTCGTCGGAGAAGGTGGCCACTAATTGATTCTCCCCAAACCCAATCCGAATCTCATATCGCTGCGCATTCGCGTAACTAACTTTCTCGGCATCCAACTTGGAGACCCTAATGCCCTCCAAACGCCACTCCTGTATCGCTGCTATTTTCTTCAATACATCCTGATTTCATCAGAAAAAACTACATTGAAATCCAGATTACGATTAGAAAGGGAGGAAGAGATCTGGGAGGCGTAGTACCTGTAAGATTAGGGTATGAGTATCGCCTTTTGAATCGCTGGAGTTGAACGAAAAAACACTACTCGCAGAAATCAAAAGTAGGAAAGAGCGTTGGAAGAAGCAGGAGACGGAACCGCCGTGGCCTGACATCCCAATTATCCGCCACAACGAACAGTCCGACCTAACGGAAATCGGATAAGCACCGAAAGAAGTTGTCAACCTTCTTCCTCAGTTGGATGAACAAGAAGGCAAAATGCAGAATGTGGGATTTCTATTCCATTTCCACTTCGAAACAATAATATTGCCCACGTATAAATATCGAAGGGGTTATCAACGAGGTCGACGAACGTCGATTAAGAGGGTAAAACAAATGGGGATTTCGTTAGCGAGAATTGAGATAATTTGCAGGAAACTGGAACAACAGTAGCGTGTTGTGTTAAGCTCACACTAAGTCAAAATTTTCAATGCAAACCGCCGTAGCAGGATTCATAACTCGTGAACAATGGTCAAAAACGAAGACATGCGCGAAGGCACCACGCAAACCAAAATTGTCAAATGCCTGCTAGTCTTACTCTGAACGCAAATTGAGACAAGATGTCGTCATTTATGACATGCTTTGGTGATTACCCGCGCATGTCTAGCGTCTTGGATCCAATTTTCCGACCCATGATAAAGCTTTGAATTGTGGTCTCGTCATAAATGGGAGGCGAATGTCTGCTCCATTAAAAAAACATGGCGTCATCTTCTTTCAATAGTTACATAAGCCCAGGTGATCAATGATTAACGAGTCTAGTTAGCCAGAAATATAGTAAATTAGACCTAGCATTTGACTTGCAAGATAAAACGACAGCCTGAAAGAACCAAATAGCTTGACATTTTTTTATTTAAATATATTAATTAAGAAGTTTTAAAACGTTTAATTACAAGCTAGAGCCCAATAAACATAGATTTAATAGGTCCAACAACTAATATCAAATAATATAGTAATATAATTTCAAATAAAATAACTGTACACAAAGTAAAAAAAAAAAAATTTACAATTGTCCATAATAAAGTTTCTCACTAAAATCTCTCAAGATAAAATTATTTAAAATAATAAAAAATAAAATAAATTCCACCGAATTTAGTTTTGATTCGACAACTGAAAGTCTGGTTGATAAAATCTTGAAAATGTGTCATTGGGGTGAGTTGACTAAACTCAATAAGGATTAAATTAATTTTACGATAATTTATTAAAAAAAATGTTTAAGAATGCATGACCTGAAAACTCATATTTCATAAATTCATTTTAGAAAATTTATACAAAGGTTACGTATGTAAAAACAATCCACCAATATATGGTACGTAATTAAAATAGGTCATTATTGTATTAGATAAAAAATATAAGTGAAAATAGAGTTACTCACGGATTCGAGCACACCATGTCATAGTCATATCACAAAATCAAAACGATGCTCGACAATCGTGAAAGCCACATAAATACCTTGATCAAGTTTAAAGTTTTGTGCCCAGGGACATGACACATATAGTTATCTCATTACTCTAGTTAACAAACAAGCACATCCTCACACGGTCGAATGTGTGTAAAGTAAAATATACCCTAAATCGGTTGATCGAACTAGGTTCACACGATCGAGTTGATTCATAAATATTTATATGCATGTTTAAATACAATGTGTGCAGTGAAAAAATTAAATATAATATTAGAAGTTGACGGTCATAATATGGACACGTTAATTTTATATGAGACACGCTTCAAAATATTTATTTTATAAAAATTATGCAATACGGTGTATAAAAATAAATCTCCACCTCGAAGTGTGCTTACACTGATTAAAGCTCAATAATTTAAATCTAACTGTCCATAGATTTTTAATTAAATTTGGGTACCTATCCAAAAAAAAAGTCGTTAAATTTTTATACATTAAAATCCCAAATTATTATATAAAATTAATCCAAAATTAATTGGATAAAATTACTCAAAAAAATTTGGCCCAAAATAGGCTCAAAAACAAGCCTTCGACTGCAGACTAAAAGGGGCTAGACCACGACCCAAAGCTTGGTTTGGGCTGCAGCTATTTTAATAGCTAGACCATGATCCAAGCAGAGTTTGGATTGCGGCCCAGCTGGTCGCTAAACAAGCTAGAACAGGGCAGTGTCATCTTCAACGTTATTGTTGTTCTTCGCTAGGACCACTGGACTTCGTCCAGCATGCATACAAATTCATCGGTTTCCTTTTGAATAGAGAACCCACTCATCAAACAATTTCCATAGTTCAATCATCCAAACTAAAATGTCAACAAACAACGAATTCATCAAAGGAAAAGTTTGGATTTTTTATACCTTCGGGCCATGGTTTTCGGTCACCGAAACTTCCGATTAAGACTGTGAAAATCGACACTCTCCTCTTCCGAACCACAAATCGATTTTTCTCCTTCATTTCCAAGAACAAAATTGTATAAAAATCCAAGATTTTAGCCAGAAATCGAAATTGCAGAGAAATGGAAAAATTTGGTTTACCGTGATAGACAATCCAACTCAGAATTTTCTCCAAAATTCTGTCGAGAATGGTCTCCAAATCTTTGCTAGTGAAGACTCGAACGCGAAGGGTAAATTGAAAGGAAGCGTGAGGAAGAGAAGATGTCTCTATTTGATAGGGAAGGAGAGAATCGAGAAAGGAAAATGAGGAAATTTTCATTCCCTGGTGCAAACGCTCTCGCGGATTAAAGGAAAGTTACGAAATAGAAAGGGAATTAATTTTCCTAAAAAAACTTTTGCCAGATTTTACAAACCCTTTTCCATAAATCATCAAAGCCATGTTCTCTCATACCACGACCGTTTCTTGGGTGCGAAGAGAAATGTTTCGATGACAATTGAAGTTGGATTGCAAGACTTAAGAAGGGATACTTGGGAAAGAGCTATGTGAAATGAGGGTTTGAACATAATTAAGCAAAAATAAGAACTCATTAATCTTACATACATTTTTTTACAGTAAATGGAGGAGATGACGATCAAATATTATTGGTACTGGATTCCGTACCAGAAGAAAGGACTTGGTCGTGTCGGTAAAATATTTTAGGGAAATTAACAAATAAGTCACTGTACTTTATGATTAATGACAAGTCAACAATTGAATAATTTTTGCAAACAACTTAAACACTCAACTATGGGAAATAGATGCCGCAATCCTCCAGTAATTTTGACGAACAAGCTAGAATCTGCAGATGTCACTAAATAACCACTATAAGTAAGAAATTCAGTAATCTTGCCATATCATGCTCTTGGTGCTTGTTTTAATCCATAGAGCACCTTTCGAAGCTTGCACACATATTTAGAATAATTTGGACTTTGATTGGTTGTTTCATATAGATTTTTTGGTCTAGCTCTCCATGTAAAAATCATTCTTCACGTCCATTTGTGACAATTTCCAACTTTTGCTAGCTGCAAGTGCTAATAGGACTTGTACTGTTGTAAATTTTGCTACTAGACTATATGTTTCATCATAGTCTAGTCCATATTGTTGGGAAAAACCTCGAGCTACCAGACAAACCTAGTGCCTTTCTATTGATCCATCTACTTGACGCTTTATCTCATACACCCATTTACAAGAAAAAAGTTTGACATCTTCTGGCTATGATAGAAGCTCCCAAGTCTGATTTTTCTCTAATGCAGCAATTTCCTCTTCCATAGCTTTAATCGACACAGGATGCAGAGAGGCTTCCTCAAATGTCTCTGGTTTTTTTATATCTTCTTCTTCTTCTACTATGGCGGCATTAACATACTTAGAATTTGGTTTTCAGACTCTTGTTGATCTTCTAAATGCAATTGATGTATCTACTTCAATTTGCTCAATGTCTTCGCTTGGCCTTTAATATACTCCTATTTGTCAAGGATTTTGAGCTGTGCCTTCTTCAACATCTGCAACATCATCATCAACTTTGTAAGAACTAAATTGGATTTGAGAAGTTTCAAATACTTCCTTAAAAATATCAGAATATGGTAGTACTTCTTTATTTGAGGATCACTATGAGGAAGCTTGATCAAAAATCACATTTTGGGATGTGTAGCATTTCTTGGTTGTTGGATCGCAGCATCGCCACCCTTTCCTCTGACTGTCATATCCTACAAACATCTAACAAATTTTTTGTCCATCTTACTACGTAAATGATTAGGCACAAATACATAGCATACACATCCAAAAACTCAAAAATGACCAACAACAGGCTTCATATTCCACAATTTTTCAAAAGGTGAGAGAAAACATAACATTTGTTGAGGAAGCCTATTGATTACAAAATTTGTAGTCTTCATCGCTTCTGCCCAAAATTACCCGAAACATTCTTTGCATGAAGCATGCTTTGGCATACTTCTGCCAGGTGCCTATTCTTTCTTTCTGATACTCCAGGTGTGGAGTGCAGGCACATGTAAGCTGATGGTGTATTCTGTACTTCCGAAGAAAGATTGAGAATTCATCTGAGGTGTACTCTCCTCCATTGTCAGCGCGTAGACAACAAATTTTAATATCAACCTCTACTTCTGCTATTTCCTTGAACTCTTTGAACTTCGAAAGAGTTTTAGATTTTACCTTCATAAAATAAACCCACACATATCTTGAGAAGTCGTCAATGAAAGTCACCATGTACTTCTTCCCACTTATGGAGGCTTGCTTAATTGGTCCAAACACATTAGAGTGAATTAACTCTAATGGTTTCTTTGCTTCAAATTTGGATTCTTCGTATGGTAGTTGATGTGCTTTTCCATACTGACAACCCACACATATAGTTTCTATTCTCACTTCAAGTTATGGAAGACCTTTCAACATCAATTTCTTCATCATCACATCTAGCTTGGAATAACTAATGTGACTTAGTCGCATGTGCCACAAATCTGTTGTCTCATTCTTTCTTGTCTTGTCTACGTATGTCGTTTCTGCAGACATCATGTAGACCAAATCCATTCTTTTTCCCTTCATCACCGGTTCTTTTACAATCTCAAGGTCTCGATATACATTTACATCTTATGGACCAAACAAAACAAATTGACTAGAAGATGTTAATTGTGCTGCCGAGAGAAGATTTTTCTTCATACCTGGGACATGATACATTTTGGAGAGGCACCTCGGTATCACTGTACTGAGGAGAGACTACTGTATCACCAATGTGAGCTATTAGTGACTTTGAGTTGTTTGTTGTTACCACCACTCGGCCTCCCTTGTACTATGATAAGTTTTGCAGCTTCTCTTTATCACTTGTCATATGGTTTGAGCAACCTGATTCAACAATCCAATCATTTTCATAAGCAATTTAATTGAATGTTGTTGCTGTAAGGGCTATCTCTTCTTCATCTACAACAAAGGATGCTTCTGCATTCCATTCGTCTTCATTTTTGGAAGTAGCAATATTACTTTCCACAACTTTCTTCTTTGACCAACAATCTTTTGCCATATGACCCTTCTTCTGACAATTGTAACACTTTCCAACAAACCTTCGATTATGGCCATGTTTCTTAGATCCTCCTTCTGCACGAACACTCCATTCACCTTGATGACTTCTTGCCTTGTCATTATTCTTTTTGAACCCATTGTCAGTATAATGCTTCGAATTTTTCTTGCCTTTATAGGCATAGAGTGCCTCTTCATCATTCTTCAATGAGACTCCTCCCATTTGCTTGGCTAAAGCCTCCTGACCACTTAGAAAAATTTTTGAATTCTACAATGGAGGGTTGAGTTTGCCACCATTGTATTGCAGCAACAAAACTCCTAAACTCTGACTTTAAACCATGAATGATGATCCGCTTCATTCTTGAATCACCAATAGGAGCTTTTGGATCCAACTCTGAAATTTCTCGACATAGTGACTTCACTTTATGGAAGTATTGTGCAATTGTCATATCATGTTATGTCATCGACAACAAATCACTCTCTAAGAGCTGAAGCTTCGTATCATTCTTCTTAGAGAACAACTTAGCGAACGTATCCCAAACTTCTTTGGGAGTACTTGCATCCTAAACATGTTCCAACACATCATCTTCAATTGTTGTCTTAAAAACGAACATGGCTTTGCCCGCTTTAATTTTCCACTTCTGCAATGTCCCATTCACATCTTCAGCCTCTGGTTGTCTCACATCAATTCCATTTACCACCTCCCACAAATCTTGACCTTGCATATAAAACATCATGCACGTAGACCAAGAATTGTAGTTTTGGTTATTGAGCTTCTTGATTCCACCAATGACTTGGAGATCATCCATCTGAACGATGATGATGTTGACATAATGCCCACAAATTGTATGGCTATGATACTAGAATGTTGAACTCCAATAGTTGAAAAAACAAAAAATTTGAGTAAACAATTTTGTTGAGCTGAAGATCATAATATTCAAAGTAAACAATAGCCTTATAAAGCTTACAATACAACGTACACTAAGCACGTTCTCCACTTTCTCAACACAACTCAACAGTACACAACAAATGCAAATGACTAAATATAACAGACCATAACTTAACTAACAAAAACATGACTAACACTAAAATATAGTGTAATACCCCAAGAAATATTTCCCGTTTACTCGATGTATGTAAATTTGGATAATAATATATATATCATACCACGTAATATTACGTATTAAATTGTGTTAGAAAATATGGGATTGATATTGGGAAAGTATTTAAGTGTGAAAAGTTAAAGAAAAATTTTATAACCTGGAATTTGGACGCATGTGGACGACCTGCGGACGGGATATCACGCCTGTAAACGCTTGGGATGATATGAGGACAAGGTTTCGCATCCTGATCACTTCAGACGGGTTTGGATGAATGCAGACGCTACTGGGAGTAATGTATCCAACATGCAAATGTAATAGAACAATTTTATAATATATGAATAAATTTATATTGATTGATATTATGTTAATATTTTATATTATGTTTTATAAAATTCATAGAAAATATAAATAGTAATAACCAGAATATGTCCATGACTTATATTTGAAGTATGTAATCTTCAAATAGTTCATAGTCACAAACATAGTTTATCTCATTAAAACTATATAGTCATATCACGACTAAATATGTAGTGACATAAGATAAAAATGTTTTATATAATATGATTATATAAGATTAGACCAGATAAAATTATATTGTTCTGATAATTTCTGTTAAATATAGAACAATTAATTTTATCATAATTATGGTCATATATGCATGATCTTAATTCGTTGTATTTAACAAACTCCTATTTTATTTTAATTTATTCTTTGATATACTCGGTAAAGTTTTGTATGAGTTACGATTCGTATACCTTATATATTGGGAGTGAATTAAAATGAATAGCTGAGAATGTTAATATCGATACAATAAAATCCATTTCTATAGATTCTCTTATTTGTTAGTTCAAGGATCGAATAATTAGTTGCAATTCACAATCGTTATGAATTAATTATTTAATCAAAAACTAATGGTAGTCAAGGATAAAGATGCAATATGAGAGGTTAGCGGATAATAAACCTAGCTCTATTGCGAATCTAAATGGAGAGTTAATACATATGTAATGACTATATTAATAGACATTAATTAGAGTAAATATACTATATAGTTTTTGAGAGTGCAACTCTAAGTATTTAGTGGAATTACTTTAGAGTTAATAATTATGTTAATTAATATAAAGAGTTTATATTAATTAATGAAATATTATTGGAGCTTAAAACTATAGGACCATCGGTCCCTTCGTCACCTTCTATCATTAGTCGAATAATAGAAAAATGAACAAAGAATATTAAATAATTAATTATTTAATACACTCAATAATAAGTTTATTATTTTTCATTAGATGAAATAATTAAATTACTGATTATTCAATTAATTAAGACAAAATGACAAAAGTTGTCATAGCTAATATATTTGTTATATTTCATTAAATGAAATAATTAAATTATTGATTCTTCAATTAATTAACAAATATAAAGTAACTTTTGAAAATAGTTTTTCAAATGAATTTTGTCAAATTTGAGTAGTGTCAACTTTGAGTTAATGTCATAGTGTCAAGTATTTAGCTATGGTGACAAAACATTTTGTTTTCCATAACATTTTTGTTATAAATATATTATAACTTAAATGAGAGATTAGTAAGTTAATGTCAAAGTGTCAAGTGTTCAGCTATGGTGAGAAGACCTTTTGATTTCCATAAAATGTTTATAAATGTATGAAATCAATTGTAACTTTAATGAGGAATTTGTAGTGTTTTTCTCTAAATGGTCTAATGGCCATTATAGAGCTATATCACTATAAATAGAGGACCAACCTCATTAGGTTAGGAGGTTTCAATCTTTGAGATTAACGAATCTATTTTGAGAGCAAAATTTGTGTCTTCCGTGTTGGCTTTAGAGAAGTGTTTTCTAAATCCAAATAAATCGTCTCATGTGTTGAGAATACGATCTATCATAAATTGAGTGTGATCTTGTTTCGTTCATCATGCCCACACCTGCTTATTCGAGGTGAGGAGGATTGACGGAGAAGATCGAAGGTTGATTTTGTACCCTTGTGAAGTAAGCTACAAAGGTAATATTCTTCATCTTTTATATTAGATCTAAATAAAGATTTTTGAATATATATCATTATTAATATGTTATAACAACGGTCCGTTTTATGTTCATGTTAAAATTGTTTTTCATGATATATATAGTTATGCACGTTACCATTGTTATGAACATTGGTAATTCTGCCGTGCAACGGAAACCTAAAAACCAACAGACGCATGCGGACGGAACGAATTCGACTTTGTCCAAATTTTAGGTAGTTTCAGACGCCGCAAACGAAAAGTGAGGACCCCTTTCTTCGTCCGAATATGACATTCGGACGAGTGCGGATGATTGCGGACACAGACAATTTGAATCTGTACAAAACTTGGACACTTTTGGACGAATGCGGAAGAGGTGCTGATGCATCCTCGCGTCCAAAAGGTCAAAATTGACCGAGAAACCCATTTAAAGCTGACAGTCTCTCTCTCAAAATTAAATTTCCTTGCGATTTTTCTTCCTCTTGCAACACGCCTTCTGCAGCTTCTACGTGTCTTCCTAGCAAAGGACCTCCATCCTTTGGAGTGGGAGTATCGCTTCACCGTTTACCGCTCTCTCCTGACTGCAGAGACTCTTTGTCTTCCTCTGTCTATAAGAAACGAGAGATGGGTTGCGTCTGGAGACAATTCTAAAATTTAAGGGTAAGGTGAGAGCTTAAGAAGTTTCAGTTCTCTCTTGTGCGTGATAAGGTGAGTGCCATTTGCATGTGAACTAGATAAATTAACAAGTGTTTTGGTCTTACTCTGGAAATTCTGCTTGAACAATACAGCCGTAGCTTGGAGTATACCGCCATGAACGAATAGAAACTAAGTGCTGCTGTCACACTTGAGGTAAGAATTTGAATGATGTAGTTGGCCAGATGAGGCCCTATATCGTGGGGTTTGCTTAACTTCTATTATGTTTGGTTTGTTGCTTTGTGAATTATGAAATACTGGGGATGATCTGTTTTTATTTTAAACTTTAACTCCCTGTTGAACAATTAGCTTTCACAATCTGTGAAGAGATAAATAAAGGTGTTGTGTACTGCTTAACATAATACTGGGGATCACTCTGTTTTTATTTTAATCTTTAACTCCCTGTTGAACTATTAGCTTTCACAATCTTTTAAGAGATAAATAAAGGTGTTGTGTACTGCTTAACATGTTATGTCGCTGGTGTTAAAGTAAATCAGAGAGCTATTCCATTGATAAAGTTGATTATTGCTGCCAAAGCAATAGGTTATTATATATGCTAATAGGTTATTATATTTTCTCTGTTTGAAATTGATGTTGACATATTCTTTCTCTATTATTCTTGTTATGTATAGTAATTAAACTTAGGGGTGTGCAGAACCGGCCTGGTACCGAAGAATCGGACAGGTACCGGTCCTTTCGGTACCGGGTTGGTCTGTGTAAATGGAGTATCAGACCGGAGCCGGTCCGACACTATCGGGACCGGTTCTACACGGTTCGGTCCTCGGTACACGGTACCATAGAACCGGTATCGTGTAGAACCGTCCATTTAGATTTAGGGCAACAAAGACAAACACCCGACCCCTAATCCAAATCCATTCATTCATTCTTCTCTGATCTCGTCGCCTTCCCTAATCTAGTCTCCTCGACTCCTCGACCTTGTCATCTTCTCCACTCTCTAGCCTCGGACCAGCGACCACCGACCAGTGCAGCGAGCTCCGTCGACTACCGTCGCCACTACCAGCCAGACTCCAGCCTCTGCCAGCAACCAGCGAGCTACGTCATCAGCCTCTGCCAGGTGCCAGCTCCGAGCTCCGTCCGTCGACCATCGCCAGTCGCCACTGCCAGCTCTGAGCTCTGAGTTCTGAGCTCCATTCGTCTGCCACTGCCAGCTCCGAGCTCCGACCTCTGTCCGTCGCCACTGCCACTGCCACTGCCACTGCCACTGCCATCTTGGTTAGCACTCTAGTCTACTCTATTCTGTTTAGTGTTTTCCATATTGGTACATATAATCTGTTCTGGCAATGGTTGAAACAATTGATGAATTCTGTTCTGTTTAGTGTTTTGCATATTGGTACATATAATCTGAATCTGTTCTGGCAGTGGCAGTGGTTGAAACAATTGATGAATTCTGTTCTGTTTAGTGTTTTGCATATTGGTACATATAATCTGTTCTGAATCTGTTTGTTTAGTGTTTTGCTTGTGATAGACATAGTATGTCTGTTTAGTGTTTATTGTTTTGCTTGTGATAGTGAATTCTGACTGTTATGTTCATTGTTCTCAGTGTATTGCTTGTGTTTATTTACTTATTTCAGAAGGTATTTATGACTGTTATGTGATTCTGAGATGTATTTTGAAATTGTTAAAAATGTAGATAATGGAAAGCTTTAATGATGAAACAATAGAGAGTGTTAATGTTAACCCTGTTACTGGTCAAACGACGAGGAAAAAATCGGATGTTTGGACTCATTTTACTATGGTAGAAAGCACTGATAAAAACAATCCTAGAGCAAGATGTAATTATTGTGCTCAGACTTATGCTTGTCATCATACAAAGAATGAGACTTCAAGCTTGAAAAAGCATGTTAATGCTTGTAAAAAGTTGTTGGCAAGTGTAGATACGAAGCAAAAGACTTTAAGCTTAAAAAATGTCGATAATATGGGATCAACTTCCACATCTGCATCATTTAGTAGTGCAACTTGCCAAGAACTTCTAGCAAAAATGATTATTGTTGAAGAAATGCCTTTTAAGTTTGTTGAATCAGAGGGTTTTCGAGTTTATTCTAATTATTTACGACCAAAATTTGTTGTACCCTCTAGATCTATGACTGCACGAGATATTATTGGCATTTATGAGAAAGAGAAGTCAAAGTTAAAAGATTATTTTAAGAACGCATCTCAACGAGTATGTTTGACTACAGATACATGGACTTCTATTCAAAATTTGAATTATATGGTTTTAACTACGCACTTTGTTGATTGTGATTTTATTTTGCAGAAGAAGATCATCAATTTTTGTTTGATTGCAAATCATAAGGGTGAAACCATTGGTAAAGAAGTAGATAGATGTTTATTTGAATGGGGGATCGAAAATATTTTAACAATTACAGTGGATAATGCTTCTTCTAATGACGTGGCCCTTTCTTATTTGATTAAGAGAATTCGAGATTGGAATGGTCTAGTTTTGAATGGTGAATGTCTGCATATGCGATGTTTTGCCCATATTTTGAATTTGATAGTATGTGATGGTTTAAAAGACCATTACGAATGTATTATGGGAGTACGTCGAGCAGTGAAGTATGTTCGATCTTCTTCTGCTAGACTACAGAAATTTCAGAAATGTGTTGAACAAGCTAAAATTGTGTGTAAAAGTAGTGTCTCTCTCGATGTGGCTACAAGATGGAATTCCACATATTTGATGTTAGCCAGCGCAGAAAAATTTGAAAAAGCTTTTGAGAGATTGATAGAAACAGATGATTATTAGCTCGCTGATTTGGGTGGAGAAAGTCCTCCCACAACAGAAGATTGGGTTAATATTCGAGAACTTGTAAAATTTTTGCAGGTTTTTTATGATATGACCTTAAATGTTTCAGCCTCATTGCATGTTACTTCAAATACATATGTTTGTGAAGTATGCAATTTGAAAATGGTTATTCAAGAGTATGCTGAATGTGATAATCCATTATTGAGGCGAATGGCTATTGGAATGGAAAGCAAATTTGATAAATATTGGGGAAGCTACGATAGAATGAATATGTTGATGTATGTTGCAGTTGTTTTAGATCATCGACATAAAATACAATATTTGAAACATTGTCTTTTCATTGTAATGGATTCTGATAAGATGGATTATTTGTTAAGCCAAGTACAACTTGTGATTAAAAATTTATATCTCGAGTATAAAGGTGATGCAGGATTGGAAAATACAGAAGACAACTATAATAGTTCAAGTGTACCAACAACAGCTACAATCTTACCACAAAAGAGCAGTTTGAGCCACAATAAGATACATGAGATGTTTCATAGTCGCCCAAAACAACCAAATGTTTCAACTACTCGGTCAGAAATTGAACAATATTTGTATGAAGAATTGGAAAACAATGCAGACAAACTAGGTATTCTCATGTAGTGGAAAGTAAATTCATTCAAATACCCAATTCTGAGCAATTTGGCAAGATATATATTGGCCATTCCTATTTCTACTGTTGCATCGGAGTCAGCTTTTAGTAGTGAAGGAAGAGTACTTGATCAATTTCACAGTTCTTTGTCCCCAAAGACGGTCGAGACGCTTATCTGCACTCAAAGTTGGATTCGATCCTCGAAATATGAATCAATCAACTTCAATGATGATATGAATGAGCCAGATATCTTTTATATTTATAGTGTTTTCTTTTTTCTTTGTTTTATTTATTACTATTTTTTCTAAACTTGTTTTCAATTTATATTTTTCAGATATTATACAAATTAATGACGTTGATGAAGTGAATTAGTATGAAATTGATGGTGATCTTAGTGGTATGCTTTATTCACTCGTTAGCATTATCATTTATCATATATCCTTGATGTGTAAAAGTCATGCTTCTCTTCTATTTTGTAGGATGCAACCTGTTGACTGTTTTGTAAGTTTCTCATTTTAAGTTATACTTTACTCTAGATATCATTTATCATATGTTTGAACTATATAATTACTGTTTTGAAGTTACAATATACAAGCTAATTTTTGTGTCTGTTTTATAATACGAAGGGTCACTCAAAACTCAATAAGAGTTGATCAGGTTAATTATATTTTTCTCCAGAATTGAAGTAATTGAACTTAATTATGTTAAAATAACCTTTGATTTTTTTCTTTATCTATTTTTCAATATTCTTTCAATGGATGTTTCAAGTTTGGTGGCTCGTATAACACGTTACACTTACATGGACTTTATTAGAAAGAGTAAATTTGAAGAAGAGATGAAGAAAAGCTTGCCAATGTTAATATGACAATTCTGTAATTTTTTACTGTGAGAATGTTTTTGCATTTTATATTATTATAATTTTACATTATATTTTTTAATATTTAAAAAAAAATGGTACCAAACCGGTACTGAACCGGTACCGGTACCGGAAAACCCAGTCCGGTACCGGTCTTTAAAATGTAGAACCGGTACCGACCGGTCCGATGCTGGTCTGCTATAGAACCGGACCGGACCGGTACTGTGCACACCCCTAATTAAACTAGTTGATTTCCTGTTTGTATGGATACTGCCTATCTTGGTATTGCTAAGAAGAATCAAATTATAACAATGACTTGTTTTGTTTTAAGTGCTTAAACAGTAGGACAATTGCTATATTCTTCGTAATGGCTTGTTGTGTAATTTCTTCATATTATGTCGTTATACTTGACATCCATGCATCACACTTAGGATTTATGAAATTGTGATCATATCGTATGTCATACTTAATTTATGTGAATAAACGTGTGTGGGTTCGGATGATCGGTGACTTTCTATCGGTAGACTAGCTACATGAAATCTATGGTTCATCCTTCTTTCGTTCTGAAATCTCCAACGTCTTTCATAAAAGAGTGGATACCGGCATGTGGAACACCCTCGATGGATATATCTCATTATTGGAGTGATTGGTTATGCCACATGGCCCTAGGGTGTATGTCACTCCTGGCTTCCAGAAGGGATACGGCTTCTTTCTGTAATACATTGTATGATCATGCATAGCATTGCATTGCATCTTATTTTGATTCTTGCTGGGCTTTACGCTCATTGTTTTCACCCATGATGTAGGTGATATTTTTGCTGATAGTGATCTACAGATCGAGGAGGAGGTGTTCCAAGATGATCCCTTGGGTTATCAGCCGGTTATCAGCCGAATGACGTGTTGGTTGTGGCTCACTGGATGTTGGTATTTTGGTAATAATCACTGTGTTTTGGAAAGTTGTAAAAGTTCTACAAACGTTAACTTTTGTAAAAGGACTTTCGTGAAAAACTTTAAACCATGTTTTAAAATCTTAAGTTCTACTTCCGCTAAGTTTACTCTGATGTGTTTTTTCTACAAATTAAATCATTCTAATGTTGTAGAAGAATTAAAAAAAAAGGTTTTAAAAAAACGGAGGTTTACATGTAGGAAAAGTAGCTTTGAACAATTCAAAGCTAGATGAAAGAATACTTACTGGTGTTGCAAGTTTAACTAATCAATTATTGATTCTAAATAATGGCTCAGTATTCACAAAGCTTTGCTTTTGCATGCCTTCGCCTTTCTTGGCTGGCAATTACTTTCAATAGGTCTTTTATCTAAGTTCATTGCTAATCTAGTTTCCTTTTTGCACTGTTTTCACTTTCCTTACGTTAATCCTACATTTCGGGATTGCACTTCAGGTCCCTGATGATACTCACATTTCGGCTTTATTTTTTCAATTGAAGATTGATTTTTGAAATGGGGATATGATTGGCTTTGATGGGAAATAGGAAGATGCATACCAAACATGAATGTCCAACCGCAAATGGAAATTCCAGATAGGTTAATTGCATATTTAGTGATAATTATTTGCTGTATGAAACCATAATCCTATGTTTTGTGTAGTGAAAATACTAAAATGAACTCTGTTATTCGATCAATTTGTAGGAGCTGGGGAATTCTATCACTAACTATAGCCCACTCTTGGCAACTACGCCTTATGGATTCTGGTTCATCTCCTTGAAGCTGTTCCAGGAAAGAGGTACAACAGATATGTGGAGCTCGCTCAAGCTGCATTTGGTGAGAAGAAGACACTTATCGTTGTGGGGATTTCGTTTTTCTTACAATATGCTGATTTTCTTTCATTTTCAGGGGAGAGATTAGGAGTCTGGCTTGCAGTATTTCCCACGGTTTATATATCGCCGGAGCTGCCACGGCAATGATCCTCATCGGAGGAGAGACCATGAAATCTTTTAACCACGGTAGAGTGGTATCTAGTTTTCAACTCCATTGCCCTCATCGGTGCTGTCACTGCCATCACTTACTCAACCACGGTTTGGGTTCTCTCCGTTGTCGAGCAAAGACCAGCCACAATATCTTATTTGCCAATCTCCCTTCCTCCATTATCTTCCTCTGTTTTTACAGAGATGAATGCATTGGAATTATAGCATTTGGATTTAGAGGCCCCCATTTAGCTTTGGAGATGCAGGTATTGACGCTGATTAAAAAGGCAGACAATTAAAAAATCCACCTTCTGGTTGCAATGGAAATTGTTCGGCATTTTGCATTCAGCCTATGGGATGGTTGGGTGTTGCCTTCAGCCTCGCCTTTTCCACTGCCGGAATATGGAGGATGATGGTCAACAGTGGACGGAAGTTAAAATTCTTCAAACCCAATCAACTAAACCTAAAAAGCTTTTATCTTTTCCTTTCCTTTCCTTTCCTTTCCTTTCCTTTTCTTTTCCAGTAAGAATTGCAGATTCTATGTAGCCAGAAAGCCTCACTTGTTCATGGATTCACTTGAACTAAGGAGATCTTTGGTTGCTTAAGAAGACTGTATAGATAAACTACTAAATTATAGAAGTTTTTCCATTCATCCATGTCCATACGAAGGAGAAGCTGAATAATATTATTAACTCCTCCGAACAACAGTCTTGCATAAATCCATGTCGCGGCCATGGATGCTTCATTATTTCTCGTCACAGTTGTCGTTTGATGATAACAGAAACGGGAAATGTAATATCGGTCGAGTTTCATTCTACATCCTCTCTGTTTTGGGTAATGGCGGTTGAGGTGGTTTGAGGAAGAAGACGACCTGGTCTTGCAGGATAACCATCAATTCCAAAAAAACATAGCCATAATTTCCAACATCGAAGCAACGTCCAATACTGCATTTTTCACTTGCCAAGTTTAGTAAATTTGGAAAACAAAATCTACGTAAGTTAGTAGAATATCCATGGAAATTTCTGTGGTCGAGAGAAAACCCTCCGCCATGATCGTCAAAAGTTGCAGAGAAATTGTTGCTCAGCCTCTCAACTATTTCCAAACACAACTGGCTATTTTCCTCTTTATAAGATCACCCCACATTCCAACTCTTCTCCCCGACATTTTTATCGGCAGCCTTGGGCCTTTCCAAGGTAGCAACGGCGTTTCCTCAAAATGCAGGCCTTAGGCTGCTTCTTCCTTCTCTCTCTTCTTCTTTATTCTTCTTCTTCTTCCTCTTTCGCCCGTAAGGACGAGGAAGCTTCTTCCATTGTTAGTCGTCAGCTTCTTACCTTGGGTGAGGGTGACGATTTGCCAGATAATTTCGACTTCACCTTTGCTGCGAATGTGACTTGTGCAAACTTCAGGCTTAGAAAAGCTTACATTGCCCTGCAAGAATGGAAGAAGGCCATCTTCTCTGACCCTTTTAACATTACCGGAAATTGGGTTGGAGGTGATGTTTGCTCTTACAATGGAGTTTTCTGCGCACCTTCTATTGAAGATCCTAACCTCACCGTCGTCGCCGGAATCGATGTCAACGGCGCGGACATCGCCGGTAGTCTTCCAGTTGAGTTGGGTCTATTGACTGATATCGCATTGTTTCACATTAACTCCAACAGGTTTTGTGGAGTTATTCCGAAAAGCTTCTACAGGCTTAAGCTTCTCTACGAACTCGACGTCAGCAACAACCGTTTCGTCGGACCTTTCCCGACCGTGGTCCTTTCTATTCCAAAGCTCAATTATCTTGATTTGAGGTACAATAACTTCGAGGGTGAATTGCCGCCGGAGCTTTTTGAGAAGGAACTCGACGCAATTTTCTTGAACGACAACAGGTTCACATCCACTCTTCCGGAAAACTTCGGAAACTCTCCGGCTTCCGTTGTCGTCGTTGCAAACAACCAACTGAAGGGATGCATTCCGAAGAGCATCGGAAAAATGAAGGACTCCCTCGATGAGATTATATTCATGAACAACAGTATCGGAGGATGTTTGCCGTCAGAGATTGGATTGCTCGGGAACTTGACGGTTTTTGATATTGCATCGAACTCCTTCACCGGAATCTTGCCCAAGACCTTTTCAGGCCTTGGAAAAATTGAGCATTTGGATATTTCTCATAATGTTTTGACTGGCTTTATTCCTGAGAGTCTCTGCAAATTGCCAGGATTGGGTAACTTCACATACTCCTTCAACTTCTTCAATGGCGCCGCAGATGAATGCGGAGCCTCGTTGAAGAGGAATGTTGCGTTTGACGATAGCAGTAACTGCTTACCGGAGAGGCCGAAGCAGAGGGGTGAGCAAATTTGCAGTGAAGTAGTCAACAAGCCGGTGGATTGCACTAAAGCAAAATGTGGAGGAGGAGGAGGAGGATCGCCCCCTTCTTCAAAGGCTCCAAACCCGCAGCCAACGCCGTCTCAGTCTGACCCACCTAAACAACAATCACCGGTTGTCCCACCAGAAACGCAACCGGACCACCCAGGATTTCCTCCAATGGAAGATGAATCTCCGATCCCTGGACCAGTTCCGTCTCCATCGCCCACAAGCCAATCTCCAATTCTAAGACCGTCAAGGCCTAGTTCAAACCCTCCGGCTCCCACGCCCCAATATCCACCGGAGTCTTATCCTCCGACGACAATTTCACCTTCACCAACCGACGACCCATATGATCAATCGCCATTCATGGGGCGCCGATCTCCGCCACCTGGGACATATACTCCCCCTCCAGTTCAATCTCCGTTGTCACCAGACCAATCTCCGTTGTCACCAGAACAATCTTCTACCCCATCGGTCCCCTCTCCTACACCTC